>LN891295.1:39614-60594 GCA_900010015.1 Tuber aestivum
TGGGGACATAGTAGCTGGAAACGACTCGGGCGACACCTGCACCCTCCGGCGGACCCCCTCGCCGGACCGAAAGCATGCAGCAATCCATTATTCTCAATGCTACTGCGATCATTGTCCTTACCACCAAACAGAGATTAAGTTTGTCAATAACCACCCCAAATCCCGAGGCAGCAAGCAATCGGGATCCACCAGTTATGGCTCAGCCTGGGACGAAGAGCAAACGAAGGATATCCTAAACCTAACAGACGAGTTATCGCCACCCCCTGCTACCTTGCCTGAACCTGAGGCACAAGTACCTGTTGACATCCAGCACTTAGAAGCAGCTGCAACTCTCTACCCCCCGCCGACCGAATACCCATCAAGCCCACCCCCGGTGGCCAGACCCCTCTATAGTAACGCACTTGGCTGCTACAATACCAAAACCCTCATCTCTGTCATGCCCCCCACCCATGACGATTTCCGCCGCGATCTATACCAATCCTTCGATGAAGAGAACTTGGGACAGGATGGGGATGAGGGACCTAGCCGCGGAGAGCTCATAGAGGAAGAGAGGGATCTGCGGTCAGCTATGGATGACCTAAAGGGGACCTTTCGTGCCCAGATGATCAAGGCCTACCGATGCGACCCCCTCTACCACAAAGTTCTTGACAGCGGGAGGACCGGAGACCTTAAACTCTACGAGATCTCAGATGGAATGATATATACCCCTACCCGGTATGGCAACAAAGCCCTCTACGTTCCCGATAGACACCTGGTGAACGGAAGGACACTTCGGGAATACCTAATCAGTAAAATCCATGACAAAGGCCATGCAAGCGCTGACGGGAACCTCCACTATGCCTCTGAATACCTTTACTGGCCAGAAATGCGAGATGATTTCAAGCACTATGCAAAGACCTGCGAAGAATGCCAAAGGAATAAGGAACCGACTACCCTACCAGAAGGATATGCCAGAACACTGAAGATACCTGCTGATGTGTTTGAATCATATGCCATAGACTTCGCAGGACCCTTTAACAAATCCGGTGGATATGACACTATCCTGGTAGCACTGGATCGTTTCTCTGGATTTACTTGGCTCATACCAACCCTTGCATCAACTACTGCCCAAGAAACATGGGATCTTTTGCGACGAAATGTCTTCACCCCTCACGGTCATCCCCTCTCTATCGTTACCGATGCAGATCCTAAATTCACCTCTAAGTTCTGGAGGCAGACCTTAACCTCGATGGGAATAGAACACATCCTAGCCGCGCCAGGCCACCACCAAACGAATGGCCAAGTGGAACGAAAGATCAGAGAAGTCAAGACAGGCCTCCGGAACATAATCAACAAGCGACAAAACAACTGGGAACCAGCCCTTCCGGAAGCGGCAGCATACATCAATGCTATGTACTCGAGTACTATTGACACGGCTCCTTACAAAGCAGTATATGGACGGAACTACCCCCTCTTACCACGCACCATATTCAACGACTCTGCAGTCCCAGCCTCTGACAGCAACCTCAATCAACACGAAGCCCTACGAAACGATGCCTATCAGGCACTAAGAACCGCCCGGTTCCGGAATACAACCAAAGCACAAAAGAAGCGAAGACTCCACCACGCCATACCCCCCGGTGCCCTAGTGATGGTACATGGAAACGTTTTCAGTCCTGAGACCGGCAGAAGCAAGAAACTCCAACCCCGCTGGCGAGGTCCCTTCAAAGTACTGGAATTCGACAGCAATACCGAGAATTACACCATCAAACTGGAAGGACGAATGTACCGGCGTGGCAAAGCAGTGGTTCATTCAACTACAGTTAAGAGATGGCACCCAAATGACGATAGCAGATTCCCGGGACGCAGCCACTCCCGACCAGCCCCGCTACTTATCCACAACCAGGAGGAATGGGAAGTAGAAGGGGTACTTGACCACAGAAAGCGCTATGGAACCGATCAATTCCTGATCAAATAGAAAGGCTATCCGGACTCCGAAAACAGCTGGGAGCCAGTGGAAGGAATTGAGAATGCGATGACCCTTGTGCATGAGTGGTGGGAAGCCAACATGCCTGGAGAACGAGTACCCCCCACCATCAACCATATAACGATAGCTTGGTCACCTACCTTACCCACCACGCAACGAATACGTGAAGACCCCCCTACCAGACTGGATTTCTGGGCACCCTATGACGCGAACGAGTTTGAAAGCAGCAGTGACGAAGACCAAACGATGGCAGATGTTATAGATACCTTTATCTAATAGCACGCTCCCTATCCGAATACCTTAAAGATGGAAAACTATGAGGAACTGAATGTGAGGCTACGCCATCAGCTTGTGGGACTGTTGGTAGACCGCGGTGCTATCCTACTTGAGAACTACTTTGATACCCTTTTGGTTGATTACTGCCCGAATTGCGAAGACCTATTGGTAGAAGTATGGGAAAGAGCGGCAGGTATCCGCGATTACTGTGACTTTCATTTCCTTTATTCCGGTTGTTTTTTGCAGTTGCGGATATGTGTATTTTGTATTGCCGATGGAAATTGGGCGCTTGCTAATGAGGATTATGGAGAGGATTTTTATGAAGATTTTGATTTTCGAGATTATTGATTTGTTTAGGCAAACAGATGTTTTGTTTTGGGGAATGTAACCGGAACTGGAGTTCAGTCCGTTCTGTTCAAGGATTTGTTTTATGTTTTGTTTTACTTGTGGTTTCGAGTATCATTTGATACTCAGTTTGTTTTATGGGTTTAGTAAAGTAGGATTTGGAAATCCGTCCATGCAGGACATGGACGAAGTTTGTATTTAAAGGCCATTGATTCCCTCAGAGGAACAGCAGACTTCGACGGACAGAGCATTTCTAATATACTTGGTTGAACGGTTACCCCTTCAAGTCCCTATTCTTTATATCTTTCTCTCAGAGCCTCCCTTAGCGCAGTACGCCCATAGGTTGTTGATCAGCTTGTGCGCTACTCCTATTGTACCCGGAAGCGTGATTAGCACCCCGGTGCGAACACGTTACACTTTCCATCACCCCACTTGACAAACTCGTCGCTTTGTAAAAGCCATTCCCCGATACCCTCTAGCCGGCTAGTGCGCACATCTTGGTTGCGCATGCGAGGTTCCAGTGGTGATAGCCACTCAAAAATCTGGGGGTTTTTGTCCAGATATGTAGTGTTGTAGCTGTTTATTACGTTAAAGCTGTCCGTGTAGCCTCTCCCGGTGGTGCTAGGATCGATAGTGGTTCGTGGATTCATGTTTGCCATGTTGTCAGGTAGCTGGGAGAAACAGCAAGTGTTGGAGGAATGAGGTTGTGGATAGAATACCGGTAACTCGACGGGCCGAAACTGGCAGGAAGAGGGGGTCATGTTGTTCCCGATGTCCATTCTAGGGTCTCTTGTGTAACTATTTCTGTCCTTGTATGCGATGGGGCGCCTTGAAAGCCAGGGATCAAAGACCCAATCTTGGCGCCCGACATCCTGACCTGCTGTGGAGCTTCAAACCGAACTTTCCTCATTGTAGTTGACCAGGCCTCTATGCCGACAGACCACTCGCAAAAATTGAACAAACATCTCCTGCGCAACTGATGACTTGCTTGTCGAACTCTTACCGGCGAAGTATCTCACGGGTTTAGAAATTCAGTAGTTTTCTCACCCACAGAACAGGAACTTCATTTAGCACTGTCAATACTGGAATACCGTACCGTACTCGGGTAGGAATGAAAAAATCGGAAACTTATGGTGGCAAAACAGGGAATAGGAGGATGATCAATGTGGCGGCGGGTGAAAAGCGATCAGGTTGTAAGGCATCTTAAACCACAGTAGTTAGTAAAGACCAAAAAAGCAATTCACAGTGAAAACACGGTAGAATGGGCCATCGGTAATGCATCAGAGAAGCATTCCCTGCCCTCATCAATTCCAGTGATAGCAATACAAGAGCAATAACCAGACCAAGTTCCAACCGTCACTCCTCGTAGACCCATGAACCTTTGGTAAATACAAGTGGGTAAAGGAAAAGGTGTCAGAAACCATAGGAAGAAAGCCCTTGAAAGTGAAAAAAAAACCTGATGAAAAGAAAAATAAAGCATGCTACTTTTGCTGAACAAAAAAAGGTACGAGTGCCCCCATCGCCGTCCAAGCCCACAAGGAAACCGAAACACAAAAGTAACCCCTTTATTCACCAACCGTAACCAAAAGCCCACAGGCCACCAGGATCAGAGCTTGCCCACGATGTAAAGAAACTTGCGTCTGATTGCTGTCATGCCAGCTGGATCAGCAGCAAATGCTGTAATCTCATCGGGAGAAGCATTGCGGGTCCAAGCAATAACGGAATCGAACTCGGATTGTTTGGTCCAACTAGGATTATCGTGGAGGACACCGGCACGGTAATTCATCGCCTCAACAAGATGAGGATAATCTATTGGATACTGTTAGAAATTATTGCACAATAGAGCATTTAAAGACAATTTATCAGCTTACCAATCAAATTCATCGCTGCCCTCCAGTCCATTCCGTATAGATACGTGAACGTTTGATGGTATTGGATCAGACCATGCTTTAGAAGGCAGATATCAGTCACTAAGTCACTACTGTGTGCGACTTCATTGCCATCATCAATGGACGCCAGGAGACCAATACCTCCCATCCCGGCCTGGACTCGTGAGGTTGCAAAAAATCTTGCTCGAATCCCCACCGCAGTCGTCCGGAGAGGACGAAGCATGACAACTTCTGCTTCAAGGGCCTGTAACCGGTTCACTTTTTCTTCCATCTTCCGCAATCGACCGAGGATCCCGCGGCCGGCGCCGTTACAATAAGTTGTTTCAGGGCTACTATAGGTCCCTGTCGTCACCGGTGACATCGTTGGAATAAGATTTTTCAATCTTTCAGTAACAACTTCATGGTCATTCTGATCGGGAGTCTTGGAATTATTTCTGTCTACCTCACAGTAGACTAAGCCTGCCAACATCTTGCGTTCAGGTGGTAGACAGAGTACGGGGGTAGGGATGGCTGTCGCAGACGTGTTGGAGATTAAATTTTGATGAGAAGTTGTTAGGAGGATGGATGTGGAGATCGAGAAGGGCGGAGAGAAAGTGGAGGGTGGGTGGGGTGGGGAGGAGGAGAAAGGGAGTGGTGTTTTGATCTACTAGCAAATGAGAGGTTGACTAAGCGGCCTAAGGAAGCGGGATCTTCCACGCTTTCCCGCTGGGCAGCATAGGAGAGGGGTGTTCTGCCATCATCATCCCCCAATTCGGCGTTAACCCCTTCCTGCTCCAGAAACACCTGGACAGCTTCCACTGCTCCCGACCCTGCAGCGTAGGAGTGGGGAACTCTCCCACCATTGTCTCGCAGTTCGGGATTGACCTCTGGATGTTCAAGAAACAGCTGCACGGCTTCCACTGTTCCCATTCAGGCAGCGTAGGAGAGGGGTGTTCTACCCGTATCATCCTGTAATTCGGCCTCGACCTCTTTCCGCTCCAGAAACAGCTTGACGACTTCTCCACTTCCCTCTTCGGCAGCGTGGGAGAGGGGTGTTCTACCATGATTGTCCGACAGGTGGGCATTGACACCTTCCCGTTCCAGAAATATCGTGACGACTTCCACTTTTCGCGACTCCGTAGCGTGGGACAGGGGTGTTCTTCCGCTCCAGTCTAGGGATTTGGCATCGACCTTTCCCTGATCTAACAGGACCTTTACTATTGTCTCATACCCAGCACCGGCGGCCCAAGAGAGCGCTGTTCGTCCCCATTCGGCGTCCTGAGCTTCCAAATTGATATTTTTCTCTTTCAGTAATAGCTTTACCATGCCTTCGTGTCCGTTTTGAGCGGCCCACATCAATGGTGTAAAGCCCAAGGAATCGGCCTTGCTGGGGTCACCATCGTGCGTCTGCAATACACTGCTTGCAATCTCATCGATACGATGATAAGCAAGACAGTGAAGGCCAGTAAATCGTGGAACTCGGATCCCAAGTCTTCGACAACGCCAATATATGGGCTGGGGTAGGAGTAGTCCTGCCGATACATGCCCATCAAAATCAGCTAGAACTCGAAGTGCCAGCAATTTGACGCCTTCTGTCGTTTCGTTTCTTGCATAGGGTCCCCAGTATGTGGAAGGGTATTCAAGGAATGGGGTCGTTGGTAGAGTAGAGCCAAGGGTAGCCGAAGGTTGATTAACACGATTATAGCTAAGGTATGTCAAGCAAACCTCGGCCACCATCGCATACGGGTTCCGGAAGATTCCCAGGCAGCTGCCGAGGTATTCTTGAAGTGTGAATTGCACCAGGCGTACCGTGGATCCTGTCCCATCGATGGTGATAAGTCCAAGGCAGGAGGCCAACAATGTTTCTATGGAGGGAACACATTCGGCGTTCAGGTCGGTGGACCCTATTCGCACGCCTAGGGCGTGACATAACTCGTCCGCAGTCACTGGTCGCTCCGATCGAGAGATCCACATTAGGGCGGCCATTCCGAATCTCCACTTGGCTCCTCCTTGGGCCTTTATTCTATCCAGGGCCGCACGATAGGCATTGCCTAAACCGAGTCCATTGGTCGTTCTCTTGAGCTGCTCTCGCCGATCGTAGATTGTCGCCTCCGCCAGTATCGCCGTGATGTGTAGTGATACCAGTAGAAATCTAGGTCCAATGGTCAGTGATTTTTCTTGATTCAGGCATAAGAAGTGCCACTACATACACCTCCGAGATAGTTTCCGAAACTTGTTTCATGATTTCAGCCTTAAGATCGGCATTCTTTGCCTCAGGTTCCGGGTCTTTTTCTAACATCGTCTGCAGGTATTTCATAATATCTTCAATCTTTGGCTTCATCTCGATGAGCTGTGCACCCACTGGAAAATGTTTCTCAATCTCGTGATGGATATGGGGCCGTCCAGTAATAAACATGCATATTTTAGGGGACCACTGAGAAATGGTATACAATGAAGGTAGAAGTTCATGCAGATGCTTCCCGAGGCATTCGTCCAAGGCATCAATGCAGATAAAAGCCCTCTCCAGTGGAGCCATTGCAGCCTGTAAGAGTGGAAGGAGCTCGGAGACCAGGAGACCTCGACCGCCAACCTGACTTTTTGCTTCCTGGAATGCATCCTCGATTTCTCCGGGAATTACTCCTAAACCCCATATAATTTGCTTGAGAAGCGCGCCCAGTATATTCTCCGGGGTTTGGATCGTTTGGTGCTGGAAGTCGCAGTAGAAGCAGGCGACGGCCACTTTTTGCCCCACACTCTTATCGCACAACGTATCAATCACCCGAGAGCTAATGTCGTCGTTAGCTGTCGACAGCCCAGACTCTCTATATATAAAACCGCTCACTCTTCCTACCTAAGCTAAGTTTTTCAGACTCCCGGAGCGCCTGAACAAAAGAGAACTGCTCTGTCAGATTCATCCTTTCCATCACGCCACTTGACAAACTCATCACTTTGTAAAAGCCATTTCCCGATACCCTCTAGCCGGCTGGTGCGCACATCTTGGTAGCGCATGCGAGGTTCCAGTGGTAATAGCCACTCAAAAATCTGGGGCTTTTCGTCGAGATATGTAGTGTTGTAGCTGTTTACTACGTTAAAGCTGTTTGTGTGGCCTGACCCGGTGGTGCTAGGATCGATAGTGGTTCCTGGATTCATGTTTGCCATGTTGTCAGGTAGCTGGGAGAAACAGCAAGTGTTGGAGGAATGAGGTTGTGGATAGAATACCGGTAACTCGACGGGCCGAAACTGGCTGGAAGAGGTGGTCCTGTTGTTCTCGATGTCCATTCTAGGGTCTCTTGTGTAACTATTTCTGTCCTTGTACGCGATGGGGCGCCTTGAAAGCCAGGGATCAAAGACCCAATCTTGGCGCCCGACATCCTGACCTGCTTTGGAGCTTTCAACCGAACTTTCCACGTTCTAGTTGACCAGGCCTCTACGCCGACAGACCACTCGCAAAAATTGAACAAACATCTCCGGCGCAACTGATGACTTGCTTGTCGAACTCTTACCGGCGAAGTATGTCAGGGGTTTAGAAATTCAGGAGTTTTCACACCCACAGAACAGGAACTTCATTTAGCACTGTAAATACTGGAATACCGTACCCTACTCGGGTAGCAATGAAAAAATCGGAAACTTATGGTGGCAAAACAGGGAAGAGGAGGATGATCAATGTGGCGGCGGGTGAAAAGCGATCAGGTTGTAAGGCATCTTAAACCACGGTACTTAGTAAACACCAAAAAAGCAATTCTCAGTGAAAACAGGGTAGAATGGGCCATCGGTAATGCATTAGAGAAGCATTTCCTGCCCTCATCAATACCAGTGATAGCAATACAAGAGCAATAACCACACCAAGTTCCAACTGTCACTCCTCGTAGACCAATGAACCTTGCGTAAATACAAGTGGGGAAAGGAAAAGTTGTAAGAAAGCATAGGAAGAAAGCCCTTGAAAGTGAAAAAAACCAGATGAAAAGAAAAATAAAGCAGGCTACTTTTGCCGAACAAAAAAATATACGAGTGCCCCCATTCCCGTCCAAGCCCACAAGGAAACCGAAAAACAAAAGTAACCCCTTTATTCACCAACCGTAACCAAAAACCCACAGGCTACCAGGATCAGAGCTTGCCCAGCTCGTAAAGAAACTTGCGTTTGATTGCTGTCATGCCAACTGGATCAGCAGCAAATGCTATAATCTCATCGGGAGAAGCATTGCGGGTCCAAGCAATAACGGAATCGAACTCGGATTGTTTGGTCCAACTAGGATTATCGTGGAGGACACCCGCATGGTAATTCATCGCCTCAACAAGATGAGGATAATCTATTGGATACTGTTAGCAATTATTGCACAATAGAGCATTTAAAGACAATTTATCAGCTTACCAATCAAATTCATCGCTGCCCTCCAGTCCATTCCATATAGATATATGAACGTTTGATGGGATGGGATCAGACCATGCTTTAGAAGGCAGGTATCAGTCACTACGTCACTACCGTGTGCAACTTCATTGCCATCACCAATGGATGCCCGGAGACCAATGCCTCCCATCCCGGCCTGGACTTGCAAGGTTGCAAAAAATCTTGCTCGAATCCTCACCGCAGTCTTCCGGAGAGGACGAAGCATAACAACTTCTGCTTCAATGGCCAGTGATCGACTGAGGATCCCGCGGCCGGCGTCGTTACAATCAGTTGTTTCAGGGCTACTATAGGTCCCTGTCATCACCGGTGATATCGTTGGAATAACATTTTTCAATCTTTCCCTAACAACTTCATGGTCATTCTGATCGGCAGTCTTGCAATTATTTCTGTCTACCTCACAGTAGACTAAGCCCGCCAACATCTTGCGTTCAAGTGGTAGACGGAGTACGGAAGTAAAGATGTCTGTCACAGACGTGTTGAAGATTAAATTTTGATGAGAAGTTGTTAGGAGGATGGATGTGGAGATCGAGAAGGGCGGAGAGAAAATAAAGAGTGGGTGAGAGAGGGAAAAGGAGAAAAGGAGAGGTGTTTTGATCTACTAGCAAATGAGAGGTTGACTAAGCGGCCTAAGGAAGCCTGATCTTCCACCCTTCCCCGCTGGGCAGCATAGGAGAGGGGTGTTCTGCCATCATCATCCCCCAATTCGGCGTTAACCCCTTCCCGCTCCAGAAACACCTTGACAGCTTCCACTGCTCCTGACCCTGCAGCGTAGGAGCGGGGAACTCTCCGACCATTGTCTCGCAGTTCGGGATTGACCTCTGGATGTTCAAGAAACAGCTTCATGGCTTCCACTGTTCCCATTTCGGCAGCGTAGGAGAGGGGTGTTCTACCCGTATCATCCTGTAATTCGGCCTCGACCTCTTTCCGCTCCAGAAACAGCTTGACGACTTCTCCACTTCCCTCTTCGGCAGCGTGTGAGAGGGGTGTTCTACCATCATTGTCCGGCAGTTGGGCATTGACACCTTCTCGTTCCAGAAATATCGTGACGACTTCCACTTTTCGCGACTCCGCAGCGTGGGACAGGGGTGTTCTTCCTCTCCAGTCTGGGGATTCGGCATCGACCTTTCCCTGATTTAACAGGACATTTACTATTGTCTCATACCCAGCACTGGCGGCCCAAGAGAGCGCTGTTCGTCCCCATTCGAAGTCCTGAGATTCCAAATTGATATTTTTCTCTTTCAGGAATCGCTTTACCATGCCTTCGTGTCCGTTTTGAGCGGCCCAAATCAATGGTGTAAAGCCCAAGGAATCGGCCTTGCTGGGGTCACTATCGTGCGTCTGCAATACACTGCTTGCATTCTGATCGATACCATGATAAGCAAGACAGTGAAGGCCAGTAAATCCTGGAACTCAGATCGCAAGTCTTCGACAAAGCCAATATATGGGCTGGGGTAGGAGTAGTCCTGCCGATACATGCCCGTCAAAATCAGCTAGAACTCGAAGTGCCAGCAATTTGACGCCTTCTGTGGTTTCGTTTCTTGCATAGGGTCCCCAGTATGTGGAAGCGTATTCAAGGAATGGGGTAGTTGGTAGAGTAGAGTCGAGGGTAGTCGAAGGTTGACTAACACGATTATAGCTAAGGTATGTCAAGCAAACCTCGGCCATCGTCACATACGGGTTCCGGAAGATTCCCGGGCAGCTGCCGAGGTATTCTTGAAGTGTGAAGTGCACCAGGCGTACCGTGGATCCTGTCCGATTGATGGTAACAAGTCCAAGGCAGGAGGCCAGCAATGTTTCTATGGAGGGAACACATTCGGTGTTGAGGTCGGTGGACCCTATTCGGGCGCCTAGGGCGTGACATAACTCGTCCGCAGTCATTGGTCGCTCCGATCGAGAGATCCACATTAGGGGGGCCATTCCGAATCTCCCCTTGGCTCCTCCTTGGGCCTTTATTCTATCCAGGGCCGCACGATAGGCATCGCCTAAACCGAGTCGATTGGTCGTTCTCTTGAGCTGCTTTCGCCGATCTTAGATTGTCGCCTCCGCCAGTATCGCCGTGACGTTTGGTGAAACCAGTAGAAATCTAGGTCCAATAGTCAGTGATTTTTCTTGATTCAGGAATAAGAAGTGCCACTACATACACCTCCGAGATAGTTTCCGAAACTTGTTTCATGATTTCAGCCTTAAGATCGGCGTTCATTCCTTCAGGTTCCGGGTCTCTGTCCAGCATCATCTGCAGGTATTTCATAATATCCCCCATCCTCGGCCTTACCTCGACGAGCTGTGCACTCTCGGAAAAATGTTTCTCAATCTCACGATGGATATGGGGCCGTCCAGTAATAAACAGCCGTATTTTAGGCGACCACTAGGAAATGGTATACAATGAGGGTAGAAGTGCAGGCAGATGCTTCCCGAGGCATTCGTCCAAGGCGTCAACGCAGATAAATGCTCTCTCCAGTGGAGCGATTGCAGCCTGTAAGAGTGGAAGGAGCTCGGACACCAGGAGACCTGGACCGCCAACCTGACTTTTTGTTTTCTGGAATGCATCGTCGATTTCTCCGGGAATCACTCCTGAACCCCGTATAATTTGCTTGAGAAGCGCGCCCAGTATATTCTCCGGGGTTTGGATGGTTTGGTGCTGGAAGTCGCAGTAGAAGCAGGCGACAGCCACTTTCTGCCCCACACACTCATTGCACAACCTATCAATCACCACAGAGCTAATGTCGTCGTTAGCTATCCACAGCCCACGCTCTCTATACATAAAATCGCTCGGTCTTCCTACCCAAGATAAGTTTTTCCGACTCCCGGAGCGCCTGAACCAAAGAGAACTGCTCTGTCAGATTCCTCTTTACCATCACGCCAGTTGACAAACTTGTCGCTTTGTAAAAGCCATTCCCCGATACCCTCTAGCCGGCTGGTGCGTACATCTTGGTGGCGCATGCGAGCTTCCAGTGGTGATAGCCACTCAAAAATCTGGGGCTTTTCGTCCAGATATGTAGTATTGTAGCTGTTTATTACGTTAAAGCTGTCCTTGTGGCCTGTCCCGGTGGTGCTAGGATCGATAGCGGTTCGCGGATTCATGTTTGCCACGTTGTCAGGTAGCTGGGAGGGATAGCCAGTGTTGGAGGTGCGAGGTTGTTGATGGAATACTGGCAATTTGGTGGGCAGAAACTGGGGGGAAGAAGGGGCCATGTTGTTCCCGATGTCCTTTCTAGGGTCTCTTGTGTAACTATATCTGCCCTTGTATGATATCTGATCAGGCACCTAGAAAGCCAGGGATCAAAGAGCCAATCTTGGCGCCGGAGGTCCTGACCCGCTGCGCAGCTTCACACTGAACTCTCTACAGTACGCTCAGCTGGCCACGCCTCTCCGCCGACAGTCCACTTGTAAAAATCAAAAAAACATCTCCCCCGCAACTTACGACTTGTCTGTCGAACCCATACCGGTGGAGTATCTCTAAGGTTTAGAAATTCAGGAATTTTCACACCTACAGAACAAAATTCACCTGGTCCTGTAAATACTCAAATAGTTTACTGCAGAACATAAACCTTCAGCGCGTCTGAATTCCCCCTCTCTGCTACATGAAGGCAGATTGCTTTAATCTCAACCCCATAAGTGACAGAACTGAAAGACGTTAATCCGATTAAAATAGACTGCTAGGGCGGATCTCAGGAACCCAGTGCTAGGATACACGCTCGATTCGACGTGCACCGATACCCCTCAAAACGGAACCAAAAAAACGGCCCGAATACTCGAATATTCCTAGAATAGAGGAATGGCTTTCTTGGGTCTTATCGCATCTAGCGAAGAGGCGGAGGAAGCGAGGCCAATCCAGCGCGTATCACAACATTTGGCAGAGAATGGCAACGCCAAGATTCGCCTCAAACCCTTGGACAAATTATCAGCCTCAGCTCTTTGGTGGTTGCCTTCTGTTTGTGCTACACAAGTTAAGTACTCGGGTACAGTACCGTACAGTACTGCACGGTTCAGGATGCCGGTAGAAGACACATAGCAAGGTTACTTGATCAGAGATGGTGCAAACAAATCGGCCACTGCGCCGGTCCCAGGCAACAGTTCGCGGAGGACCTTCCTTGGAGCATACCGTACGGGTACCGTACCAGCATTATGTAATACCGTTTACGGACTCGGCGCTAATCGGGGTGATAGGTATCATAACCACACGAAGGCAAAAACGCCAAAACTGGGGACTCCAAAACTACGGTACCACCATGGCCCAGCAACCCACGGTCGGAAACAGCATATCAAATTCCCAAAAGGCACTTTCACTACACTTTCGCCAAGGTAAACATCTATGATGTATCCTCACCGGAAAGGTTTCCGCTTGGCTACTGTCACATGACGGAATGACCTCGATGAGCCATCACGATAGTCTGACACTTTTCACATTTTTGAAAATCCGAGACGAGCTTTCCAACCCTGCAGCACGGCAATGCAACAATTTATCCCCTTTCGACTTGACCTGGGGCGACACCCAACCCGAGAAGAAGACACGATACGGTAAATGAAATAGACAAAATATGAGTTTAAAACCTCCCCCCAGAAAAAACAAAAAATGCTTGTTCAATATCTCACACTATGAAATCAACATTGAAACACCAGCTCTCACCGCAAATCACTTATCCCTTATCATTCCCAATGTCCTCGGTAGCCTCCGGTAAATCCATAGCCATGCATTGTCCCACTGGAAACCAGTATCCCCACCAAATTCACCTTCAAAGTGGTGCCTCGTATCATTGATTGTGCCTTCGTCATTGCGGCGCAGCGTTGTCTTTCCAAAGCGTAAGGAAAGACGGGCAAAGTGTAAACTGCATCTCCTCGGGTCCACCCACCTTGGTGGTATTCCGGGAAGGTCGCTGGCGTCCGAGGGGGGGGGTGCAAACATTGATTTATATACCGTATCATACCTGTAATTGCGACTATAATGAGGCGGGATTATGAGACGAGAAACAGAGCACGTGGCATGAACGCTTAAATCAAACAAGTACTGTACATGAAGGGGGGAAGGTTGTGGGTTGCTTGGCGGACCGGCACGTTGGCTCTGATAATGGTGAAGGAATCGCCATTCTGTTAGAAGTGCTCTATGCTTGTGCTCACCGGTGCCATCACCTGATAGTTTACAATGGCTTACTGATTGTAACGGACGGCGCATGCCTATCATTGCAAGAATTCACAAAATCAATATAATAGAAGATCTAGCGGGTTAGGCACCAAACAGCGGAAAAGAAAGAGGTGAAGAGAAGAAAGGAAATAGACAGATATCTAGCCGCCAACCCCCAAAGGGAGAGAAGGAAAGGGAAGCGGGGAAAATGAAAAAGTCCGGTTTTGGCAAAGCCCATATAAACACATTCCAAGAGACCACAAAAAATATAAAAAAGTGAATAGATGACCTGAAAAATATTTAGCGCCGGAAGAGATCTTTGACGCTACAAGCAAGCGCTTCCGGTAGCACCGGCGAGAATCACTAGCGCTTGGGGTGCAGGTGGTGTGGGGGCAGAGCGTGGCCAAAGCCAGGCTATGTATCCTGCGATGAGTAAGTTAGTGAATAGAGCACCTCACGCCTCCACGTGGGTAATACTTCTAGTTGCACCGCAGTGGTATATTAAGGACCCCTAATCTATTACAATGGCGGTGAGGCCGAGGGGGAAACTAAAAAGGCTTCTTCCTTTTCGACGTCATAGGTGCTAAAGGTTTGTCGTCGGAGGCTTGGGGAAAGCGCCGTCGTGGTAGCCGCGGTGGAGGTTCAAGAAATCCAAAGGGGGCAACAGAGGGTAGGATATATTGTCCTAGGGGTGAGGTGAGAGGGCCAAGTACGGGGTCTTGGATGATTGTTTAGGGGGTTTGATAGAGGTTACCCATTAAAGAAGTGACGAAGGATGAATATTGTGCGCACTATTGGGACGAGTTTAGGTTGGTATTGTAAGGGGCAGATCGGGATCGGAAAACCAAACATGCAAAACAGGTAAGCTTCACTCACTTGCAAATCGAATAGGCAAATCCAGCCTTCACACACTAAAAAGATTTCCGAAAGAGGTCCGCACCAATTAAATTGATGCAAAGAAAAGTGAGATCAAACACAAAGGCGAATTCCCAAATGTAGGTACAAACTTCTTGATCGTTGGTTGTCTTCGTCTCATGTCCACAAGTTTGTTCTCCAGTAATCCGATCTTCTTCGTTTCCCGTTCGTTTGCTTGACAGGGAAGGGAGGAAACTCTCCTTTCTCCCTCTCTGGTCCACAGCACATCACCATGGCCAGCCACAGTCAACCCCTAAAAAATCGAACAAAAACATGACCACCTCTACAGAACAAAACCCAAGTTTAGACAAAAGAAAACAAACACATTTTCACCCCCTACAGTATCTAGTGGCTGGGAAGGGCCTTGCACTCGCGATCTAGACTCTCATTCATCATTATCTCAGTGAGGATTTGCGGCTCGGGCCTTGTCATGCTGGGTAACGGGCACTTATCATATGTGAGTGTTGCCGGGGATGTCGGGAAGCTTCCTCCTCCTCATGCGGGACTTCTGATTGAGGATTGACCCATGTAGTTCCACAAGGGTTTTCCGTATCTCCTCCGATGGATTTCGGAGAGAGTAAAAGAGCCGTTTCCTACCCTCATTGCCTTGCGATTCGGCATTGATCCCTTCCCGTTCCAGTAACAGCTCCACGACTCCCACCATTCCCCACTCGGTAACGTAGGAGAGTAGTGTTCTGCCACGACTGTCTTCCGGTTTGGCGTTGACCTCTTCCCGTTCCAGAAACATCTTCCCGATTTCCACTCTTCCCCACTCGGCAGCGTAGGAGAGAGGGGTTCGGCCATCCCTATCTAGTGATTCCGCGTTGATGCCACTCTGATCCAGCAATAGCTTTACCATTTCCTCACTCTGCTATTGGACGGCGTATGAGAGTGACGCCCTGCCATAACCGTCTTTTAAATCGGCGTTTACCTCTCCCCGTTCCAGCACAAGCCTCGCAATTTCCATTTTCCCCCACCAAGCCCCATGCGAGAGTGGTTTTCGGTGATCAGCGCCCCTCAATTCGAGGGCGAATCTTTTACTCTCCATAAGCAGCTTCACAGTTTCCGCGTCCCCTTAGCTAATGGAATGGAGAGCGGTATCCTTCGATAATCGTCTCCCGATTCAGCATTGGCCTCCTTCCGTTCCGGGAAAAACTCCCACACTTGCCCACAAGGCTGCGCGGGAGATTGTAGTTCTGCCGCCCGCGTCCCGCAAGTTGGGTTTAACCGCTTGATTTTCCATGAGCAGCTTTACGATTCCTACATTTCCCCATGAGGCAGGATGAGACCCCAGTGTCTGCCCAACACCGTCCCGTAATTCAGTATTGACCCCTCCCGGTTCCAGAAACTGCTTCACCGTTCCCTCGTCCCCACCCTCAACAGTATGTGGGTGGTTTAGTTTCTCATGATTAAGAGGCTAGAAGCTAAAGCATTGCGTTTTTCTGGCAGGTGGGTTGTATGATACTGCAGAGGTGCTATTTTTCCTTCCTGCATGTATAATAACTTACTCTAAAAGAATCAACTAGAATCATCATATATCACTCTTATGCTTGGCGCCAGTGGAGGTCTACACTAGTAAGGTGAGAGGAGTTAAGGCTAAGCTACTAAAATTGGGGGCCCCCGAGGTATGCTTACACAACCACTATAGGCGGAAATAAGAGAAAAAAAACGCGGTAATGGCTCTTAGATGAAGAATGTTTGTGATTTTTCCTTCCATTCTCCATCAATCTTGAGCGTAGATAGAAGACGCCTTCCAAGACCACATCATTTGTATGAAAACGGTAAACATCAACAGCCTATATCTAATTCAGGTGCCTATGGGCCCCGTATAATCCAGAGATGAAAGCCTAAAACAACTATCCGATACTTGTACAAACCCCCCTCAAGAGCCCCCCCCCCCCGACCCCATTTTCCGCCATCGATATTTAAGGTCAGAGCGGGCTCCAAACCTCAAAAACACACACAAAATGAAGACGCTGCCATTGACGCCATTATTAAAGCTGTTGTCCGACCCGGAACACACGAGACCCGCCAAAGCGACGAGCAAGCGCTATTGTCGTATAACCCAGCAGGACCATATACTGGGAAAGGGGGAAGGGGGCGGCGCGAGATAGAAAGCTCATTTCGGTAGCCTGAGATGGGACCGACACCCTAGGGTTTTATGAAGGAAATACTTATCGTTCTTGGAGAGTGTCCATATGGACCGTACTCGTTTTTTATTTAGGGGGGGGGAGAATCAATTCATCTGTTTGTGCCTTTGCTTTGGGTATATGTCTACCACGGGATCCTTGCCGAATGCAAAGGTTGTACCTTGGGCAGTGCGTTCCGTGTCCCTAAATCACACAACAGTTAACAGGAAAATATTCATACATGCCCTACCTCCCGGGGAGGGTTCTTTCCCAGTTGGCCGGGGGTGATACAGACCTCGAACTAAATCTTCTCAATCCATTTGCCATTTCTAGATCCGAGTACCGAGATATCCGTAGATGGTAATCTCGCAGCGCAAGCCGCCGGGCTCGGTACTTGTACAGTACACACCCGAGTGACTTTTAAAATTACTATTGAGTATGTAGGAACGGCTGTGTACAGGAATTGGGAACATTCGCAGATATACGCGATTGTTTACGTACCTCTTGTTAATGTGAGTGATAGCGGAGGACCTATTGCGCAGCGGGGATAGAAGGCTAAGTGGATATGTGTGGTACCATGGCGGTATGCAAGTAAGAATGAGAGGTGAGAGGTAAGGTGAACCAACTTCGTTCTGCACTCCTCTAAACTAACGGTGAAGACATCCGTATAAGTGAAACACAGACAATGCACCCTGATCCTTCCATCAATCACCACACCACTCTCTATCTCCCCATGCATGCTGCCCTTTCCTCCATACGCTCCCGTACTAACAAAGGAAGAAACATGCTCCATGAATCTGTGAAGTATATACGGCAGGCGTATCAATGCCGGTGTATTCACTTCTATTCAGGAGCAACAGAGAGGGTGACAAAAGAACAAGTAGAGATTGATATCTTCTAACAAGGAAGAGAAAAACAAGGTCTTATAGATAGCTCATAGGAAAAGAATGGCAGCGTACAGAGTCTTTTATAGAGGGTTAGAGAGAAAACGATGAGAAAGGAAAGGAAAGAATAAAGTAATGAAGAGTAAGAAATCCACCGCAATCCCGACTCTTCAAAAAATATAGAAACAGATCAAGTATCATGACTAGTATCTAACACTAGGCTGTTCCAGTTCCAATGCTCCATGTTTGATCCCCATTGACCCCCGTTTCCACTATCTGCATCTAGCGGGTATGATAATTTTCCAAACACCGATGATTTCTGGTGATGACGCTGAAACACTAGGTAGCCATAGCCTGTTTCAACAGAATCTTCAACGCCTTCGACACCTGGCACACCGGTCCGCCCCTTATGTTTGCTTACCTTTCTTTCGTTTCTTTTCTTCCTCTCTCAACAATTCTCACGAAGACCAATCCACACGCACTTCCTTGGCTTGCCATAAATTCACCTCTTTCTTTTTTCTCACTTCTCGCTTCTATCTCTCTACTCTCATCCGATAAGATCAATCCGGTTCTCTATTTCCTCATGGTCCTCCTCCGGTTCCGTAAAACCCTCATAGCTATCGTTGACATTACAGTTCGATCAACCACAATTTCCAACAACTACTACCTCCATGAAAGCAAGTGATATTCTGTGATAAGGGGATGGTATTAAATGGATCTCTATCGCCATCTTTTTGATTGCGTTGGAAGTTACAGGACCTAGCCCTCAATTCGGTGCAGGTCAGCATGCTGCCTAACGGGAGGGAGGTGAGATATAATGGGGAGGGTATAAAATGAAACGTAAGATCCACCCACACTATGGGCATCCTACTCTCTCTATTCAAGTAAATTTCGAAGAAGATAAAAGAAAAGCAGTCAGAGGAGCCTATTTCTTTAACCCTTCCCCCCAGACGGTCCCCCACACCGCCCATAGCTCTAGGCATATCTCTACAGCCATCAACTATCATCGGTGGAAGCTGGTAGCCTTACTATTCGAACCGACGGTCGGACTGATACGGTTGTCGAGCGATATCCCGGGTTGGGTGGTAGGTTGGTGGCCAATAATGATAACCGTCGCCGCCGAAAATCGCAAGCTAAGGCCGGTGGACTAAACTTTGGGTCCCGCCCGGCCCGAGTTCCTTGGTAGCCTTCGCGACCCCGTTACTCGTAATTGGATTTACCGTCGCACCCGCCAAGGCGGCTCGGAAGAAAGCGGGTACTGGGAGGAATACTAGTACGTGGCCGGAGCTATTTGGCAGAACAGATGGCTGTATGGAGGAGGGAATAGTTGTGAGCTGTCAGACGCACTGACCCACTTGTTCTCAACCTCTAACCGTCACCCTTCTTTTAGGAGTGTACACCACTTTTATTCACTTGTACTATTGCATATCTCCGGAGCTTAAAAACATTTGAGAGATGCAGCTTTTCTATAGTATGCCAATGCTCAACATCCATATGATATGAGGGAATGATCTAGCGAAAGATCAATTAAATGAGAAAGGAAAGTAAAGAGAAAGAAGGGGGGAAGAGGGGATAAAGGAAGATGGACCTAGCTAGCACCCCCGCCGCTGCCATAGAACAAAAGGAAAAAAAAAAGAAAAAAAGGGAAAAGTCTAGTCTTGGGTGATTCCATAAGGGCTAGCTACGGAAACCGCAAAGAATAAACACAATCAGTAGGAAAAAATATGACAGTGATGACAGTGAGGCGAAAATGATTGATTTCAAAATATATATTCATAGCACAATACATAGGGCTTTCCTGGTGGCACCCACAAGCACAGCTAGTACGCCGAGTGGAGGTAATATAGTAGTCAAGAGTCCCACGAAACCAGACTACGCAAGCTCAGTCGCGAATAGAGAATCCCCGGCGTGGGTAAAAGGGGTGGCTCGGGTTGCATTGCGAAGGTGTAGTAGGAACCGCTAAGAGACCAGAATGGCAAGGGGGGCTAAGAAGGCTTTGTCCTTTTTGATGTCATCGGTACCAGAGGTTTGTCTTCAAAAGCCTGGGAAAAGCGCCGCCGTGGTGGTTGTGATAAGGGCTCGAGGCATCCAACGGCAACAACGGATGGTAGGATAAGATGGGTGAGGGGTGGGGTGGGAGTATCGGGTCTTGAGTCTTGGGTGGGCGTTTCAGGATTTTGGTAAGAACCATGTCTTAGAGGAGTGGTGGCTGGGGAATGCTGTGTGCTTTTTGAGGGCGTGCCTGTTCTTGTATTTGGTAGTTGCAAAGGGGGTTGTACCAGTAATTCCGTCCCTTGATCACCATGACCAGCGGAAGGATTGACAGGCTGAGCATCATGAATACGAGCAGTGGGCATTGTATCCAGGCATTCCCGAAGACGTTGGGCAACTTCCTCATCGCTATTCAGGACCCAGGATCGGGAATCGACCTCTCCAAGTTCCAAGAGAATCTTCCCTATCTCCTTCGATCCACATTTGAGAGGGTAGAAGAGTGGTGTTCTTCCTTGGCCATCATGCGATTCGGTGTTTACCTCCTCTCGTTCTAGGAAGAGCAGCACGGTTTGGACTCTTCCCCCCTCGGCGGCGTAGGAGAGGGGTGTTCTACCCTGATTGTCCGGTATTTCGACGTTGACCCCGTCCCGTTCCAGAAACAACTTGACGGCTTCCACTGTCCCCGACTCGGCGGCGTCGGAGAGGGGTGTTCTACCATCATTGTCCCGCAATCCGTCGTTGACGCCTTCCCGGTCCAGGAACAGCTTGACGGCATCCACTGTTCCCAAACTCACAGCGTAGGAGAGGGGTGTTCTACCCTGATTGTCCTGTATTTCGGCCTCGGCTCCTTCCCAGCCCAGAAAAAGCTTGACAGCTTCCACTGTTCCCGAACTCGCAGCGTAGGACAGGGGTGTTCTGCCCCGATTGTCTTTTATTTTAGCATCGACCCCTCCCCGTTCCAGAAACAGCTTGACGGCCCCCACCATTCCCCACTCCGCAGCATCAGAGAGAGATGTTCTACCCTGATTGTCCGGTGTTTCAGCGTTGGCCCCTTCCTGTTCCAGAAACAACTTGACGGCTT
>LN891295.1:61399-72450 GCA_900010015.1 Tuber aestivum
CTCTACCCTGATTGTCCGGTATTTCGGGGTTGACCCCGTCCCGTTCCAGAAACAGCTTGACCGCTTCCATTCTTCCCCCCTGGGCAGCATAGGAGAGGGGTGTTCTGCCCAGCTCGTCCTGAAATTCGGCGTTGACCCCTTCCCGTTCTAGAAAGAGTTTGACAGCTTCCATTCTTCCCCACTGCGCGGTGTGGGACAGGGGTGTTCTACGTCTCCTGTCTTGGGATTCGACATCGACCTCTCCCTGATCTAACAGGACTTTTACTATCCCCTCATACCCACCACCGGCGGCCCAGGAGAGCGCTGTTCGCCCATATGCGCTGTCTTGAGCATCGAAATTGATATGTTTCCCTTTCAGTAATAACTTTACCCTGCCTTCGTGCCCATTTTTAGCAGCCCACATCAGTGGTGTGAAGCCCAAGCAATCGGCCTTGCTGGGGTCACCATCGTGCGTCTGCAATAGAGCGCTTGCAATTTCATTGATACCATGATAAGCCACACAGTGAATGACCGTAAATCCTAGTACTCGGCTTCCAAGTCCCCGATAAAGCCAATGAATGCGCCGGCATAGTAGTAGTCCTGCCGACACATGCCCATCAAAATTAGTTAGAACCCGAAGTGCAAGCAATTTCACGCCCTCTGTGGTTTCGTTTCTTGCATAGGGTCCCCAGTATGTGGAAGCGTATTCAAGGAATGGGGTAGTTGGTCGAGTTGAGTCAAGGGTAGTCGAAAGTTGATTAATACAATTAAAGTTAAGGTATGTCAAGCAAACCTCGGCCATCGTTGCATACGGGTTCGGGAAGATTTCCGCGCGGCTGCCGAGGTATTCCCGAAGTGTGTAGTGCACTAGGCGTACCATTGATCCTGTCATATCGCTAGTAATAAGTCCGAGGCAGGAGGCCAACAATGTTTCTATGGGGGGAATACTTTTGGCGTTGAAGTCGGTGGACCCTATTCGCACGCCTAGGGCATGACATAACTCGTCCGCAGTCATTGGCTGCTCTGACCGAGAGATCCACATGAGTGCGGCCATGCCGAATCTCGACTTGGCTCCTCCTTGCGCCTTCATTCTATCCAAAGCCGCACCATAGGCATCGCCTAAACCGAGTCCATTTGTCGTTCTCTTGAGCTGCTCTCTCCGATCGTAGACTGTCGCCTCCGACAGTATCGCCGTGATGTTTAGTGAAACGAGTAGAAATCTTGGTCCAATTGTCAGTGATCTCTGTAGATCAAAACAGGAGAGGTGCAACTGCATACACCTCCGAGATGGTTTCGGAAACTTGTTTCATGATTTCAGCCTTAAGATCGGCGTTCATCGCTTCAGGTTCTGGGTCTCTCTCCAGCATCATCTGCAGGTATTTCATAATGTCTTGCATCTTTGGCTTTATCTCGACGAGCTGCGCATCCTCGGAAAAATGTTTCCCAATCTCACGATAGATATGGGGCCGTCCAGTAATAAACATGCGTATTTTAGCCGGCCACTCAGAAATGGTATACAATGAGGGTAGAAGTTCAGGCAGATGCTTCTCGAAGCATTCGTCCAAGGCATCGATACAGATAACAGCCTGCTCCAGTGGAGCAATTGCAGCCTGTAAGAGTGGAAGGAGCTCGGAGACCAGGAGACCTCGACCGCCAACCTGACCTTTTGCTTTCTGGAATGCATCATCGATTTCTCTGGGGATGACACCTAAACCTCGTATGATTTGCTTGAGAAGGGCCCCTAGTATATTCTCCGGGGCTTGGATTGTTTGGTGCTGGAAGTCGCAGTAGAAGCAGGCGACAGCCACTTTCTGCCCCACACTCTCATCGCACAACCTATCGATCACCACGGAGCTAATCCTGCCGTTAGTTATCGACCGCCCACGCTCTCTATATATAAAATAGCTCAGTTTTCCTACCTAAGATAAGTTTTTCCGACTCCCGGAGCACCTGAACCAAAAAGAATACCTCTGTCAGATTCACCCTTGCCATCTCGCCAATTGACAAACTGGTCGATTTGTAAAAGCCATTCCCCAATACCCTCTAGCCGGCTGCTGCGCACATCTTGGTGGCGCATGCGAGGCTCCAGTGGTGATAGCCACTCAAAAATCTGGGGCTTTTCGTCCAGATATGTAGTATTGTAGCTGTTTATTATGTTAAAGCTGTCCTTGTGGCCTGTCCCGGTGGTTCTAGGATCGATAGCGGTTCGCGGATTCATGTTTGCCATGTTGTCAGGTAGCTGGGAGAAATAGCAAGTGTTGGAGCTGTGAAGTTGTTGATGGAATACCGGTAACTTGACGGGCTGAAACTGGTGGGAAGAGGGTGTCATGTTGTTCCCGATGTCCATTCTAGGGGCTCCTGTGTAACTATATCTATCCTTGCACAGTATGAGTATGATACATGTATCGTGCTAGCACCTTAGAATCGACCCTCCGTGCCATCCGGTCTGGGCACTAGTCCTAATGTAGTATCTGACCATACTGCTTTAGGTAATGTTTTGGTGTATTACTCAGCAAAAACCTGCTTTTCACACATAAGTGCCAACCTCCTCGCTCCACCCAAATTTTACCTCAACTTTAACAGCTGTTATAGAAAGAACCACACCCCTTGAGTAAAATATGCTCTGTGAATGTGTTCTTTATATGTTTTAGGAGGATTGTACAGAAGGAATAAAATAAGTAAAATAATGATATGTGACGTTGTTGTTGCCCGCCGAAAAGTTGGGAAATTTCGGGTGTCGTGAGGGTTGATTCTAAAGTGCTGGCACCATACTTGTACCGGTACTCGAGTATCTGATGGAGTGCCTAGATAGCCAGGGATCGATGACCTTGTCTTGGCGCCTGAGATCCTGACCTACTTTGGATCTTTAAACCGAACTTTCCACCTCCTAGCTGACGATGCCTCTCTATCCACAGACCACTTGTAAAAACTGAGCAAACGTTTCCTGTGCAACTGATAACCCGTCTATCGAACCATACCGGCGAAGTATCACT
This sequence comes from Tuber aestivum, assembly GCA_900010015.1. NCBI lineage: Eukaryota > Fungi > Ascomycota > Pezizomycetes > Pezizales > Tuberaceae > Tuber > Tuber aestivum. The sequence continues at coordinate 64,372 of LN891295.1, forward strand.
AGGCTTTAGAAATTTACAGATTTTCACACCTACGGAACAGGAAATTCATCTAATACTATGGATACTCGGATAGTCTACCGTAGAGTAGAGACGTGCAGGGCGTACGAATCCCCGCCCTCTGCTAACATGAGGGCAGAATGCTTTAAACTCGGCCCCGGAAGTGACAGAATTGAAATACGGTAATGCGATTAAAGTAGACTGCTAGGGCGGATGACAATAACCCAGTGCTGACATACTTGCTAAATTTGAGGTACAATAGAGGCAGCCTGCCCGATACCCCTCAAAATTTAGCTAGAAAATGGGCAGAATGCTCGCATATTCCTAGAATAAAGGAGTGGCTTTCTTGGGCCTTATCCCACCCAGCGAAGCGCCGGAGGAAGCGTGGGGAAGCCAGCGCCCACCACAACCATTGGCAGCGAACCGCAACGCCAAGATTTGTCTCAAATCCGTAGACAAATTGTGAGCCTCAGCTCTTCCATGGTTGCCTTGAGCTTGTGCTACATAGGTACTTTAGAGTTCAGGCTGCCGGTGGGAGAAACATAGCAAAGATTACCTGATCAGAGGTGGTGCGGACAAATAGGACACTGCGCCGGTGCCAGGCAACAGTTCGCGGAGGACCTTCCTTGGAGTATACCGGTCCTAGCATCATGATACCGCTAACAGACTTGGTGCTAATCGGGGTGATAGGTACCATAGCCCGACGAAGGCAGAAACGCCAAAACTGCGGACTCCCAAACTACGGTACCGTCATCGTCCCGCAACCCACGGTCCGAAAGAGCATATAAAATTCCCAAAAGGCACTTTCACTACAGTTTCACCAAGATGGATATCTATGTTTTATCCTCACGGGAAAGGTTTCCGCCTGGCTTCTGTCACGTGACGGAATGACATCTACGATCTCTCAGAACTCGAGTGATCCATTGTGACAGTCGGATACTTTACACATTTTTGAAAGCCAACGCGAGCTTTCTGATCGCGGAGTACGGTAATGCAACGGTTGATTCCCTTTCAGCTCGGCTTAGTGCGGCACCCGACCGGGAGGGGAGACGCAATACGGTAAAGGAAATGGAAAAAGATGGGCTCCAAACCTCCCCCCAGAAAAAAAAAAAAAAAGAACATTGCTGAATATCTCACTATATAATCAACTTTTAAACACCAGTTCCCACGGTGAATTACACATCCCTCGTCGTTCTCAAGAGTCCCAATGTCCCCGATAGCCTCCGGTAAATCCATAAACATGCATTATCCCGCTGAAACCCGGTAGTCCCACTCCATTCACCTTCAACGTGCTCCCCTCGCATCATCCATTGTGCTCTCGTCATTGCCGAGAAGTGTTGTCTTTCCAAATCGAAAGAGAGGACGGATAAGGTGTAAAATGCGTCTCCTCGGTCCGGTCACCTTGGCAACCTTCCCGGACGGCTGCTGGAGTCCGAGGGCGTGCAAATATTGATTTTACATACGGTATCATACCTGGAAGTGCCATTATAACAAGGCTGGGTTATGGGATGAGAAATAGAGAAGGTGGCACGAACGCTTAAGTCAAACGAGTACACGAAGAGAGGGGAGGTTGTGGGTTGCTCGGCGGGCCGACCGGTTGGCTCTGGTAATCATAAAGGAATCACCATTCCCTTAGAAGCGCTCTGTGCTTGTGTTCACTGGTACCATCACTTGCTAAATTACAATGGCTTGGGAGATTGTAACGTGCGGAATATGCCTATCATGGCGGAAATTCACAAAATTAATATAAGAGAAGATCCAGAAGGTTATACTCCGAACAGCGAAAAAAAAATAAGGTGAAGCGAAGGAAGAAAATGAGACAGATACCCAGCCAGTAACCCCCGCAATGACAGAAAAAAAAAGAAGGGGGAAAAGCAAAAAAAGTCTAGTATTGACAAAGCCCATATCAACGCATTCCAGGAGTCCACAATGAATATAAACAAGTGAAGAGGAACTCTGGGATGACATGAAAAATGTTTAGCATCTAACGAGATCTTTGATGTCAAACAAGCGCCTCTGACGGCACCGCCGGGAGTTGCTAGTGCGCGGGGTATAGGTGGTGTAGGGGCCGAGCGTGGCCAAAGCCAAACTTTGTATGTTGAATTCTGAATAGAGGATCTCACGTCCTCACACGGGTAATTCTTCTAGCTGAAGCACAGCGGTGTAATAAGAACCACTAAGCGGTCACAATGGCGATGGGGCCAAGAGGGGTGCTAAGAAGTCTTCTTCCTTTTTGACGTGGTAGGTGCTAAAGATTTGTCTTCGAAAACCTGAGAAAAGCGCCGTCGTGGTGGCTGCGGCAAAGGTCCAAGACATCCAACGGGAACAATAGAGGGTGGGGTAGGTTGTCCTAGGGGTGAGGTGGGAGGGCCAAGTTGGGGGTATTGGGCGGTTATTTCGAGGTTTTGATAGAGGTTGCCCATTAAAGGAGCGGCGGGGGATGAATATTGTGCGCATTGTTGGGATGAGGTTGTGTTGGTATCTGGTGGTCGGGGGGGACTTTGTACTAGTGATCCAGACACCCGCTCATCATTATCTTTGTAACGATTTGCAGCTCGGGCCTTGTGATGTGGGGTAATGGGCACGGTATCTGAATATTCTCGGGGACGTCGGGCAACTTCTTCATCTTCATACAGGGCTTTCGATTGAGGGTTGACCCCAAGTAGCTCTAAAAGTGTTTTCCGTGTCTCCTCCGATGGATTTCGGAGAGAGTAAAAGAGCGGTGTCATACCCTCATTGTCCCGCAATTCGGCATTGACCTCTCTCCATTCCAGTAATAGCTCCACGACTCCCACCCTTCCCCACTCGGTAGCGTAGGATAGTGGTGTTCTTCCACGATCGTCTTTCGATTCGGCGTTGACGTCTTCCCGTTCCAGAAATATTTTCGCAATCTCCACTCTTCCCCACTCAGCGGCGTAGGAGAGAGGGGTTCGGCCATTCCTGTCTCTTGATTCCGCGTTGACGCCACCCCGATCTAGCAATAGCTTCACCATTTCCTCACTCTGCCATTGGACGGCGTAGGAGAGAGGTGTCCTGCCACAATGATCTCGTGATTCGGTGTCGACCCCTTCTAGTCCCAGTAATAGCTCCATCACTCTTTCATTTCCACTCTGGGCTGCATATGAGAGTGGCGTCCTATCATTATTGTCTTTTGATTCGGCGTTGACCTCTTCCCCTTCTAACACAAGCCTCACGATTTCCACTTTCCCCCACCAGGCAGCATGCGAGAGTGGTGTTCGGCCATCGGCGTCCCGCAATTCGGGGTCGACTTTGTCACTCTCCATAAGCAGCTTTACTGTTGCCACGTCCCCACGGCTGATAGCATGGGAGAGCGGTGTCCTTCCATAATCGTCTTGCGATTCCCTATTGACCTCCTGCTGTTCCAGGAAAAACTTCACCACCGCCACACTTGCCCACGAGGCCGCATGGGAGAGTGGCGTTCGGCACCGGGCGTCCTGCGATTCGGGATTAACCCCTCCATTTTCCATCAGCAGCTTCACAATTCCTACATTTCCCCACGCGGCAGCATGAGATAGGAGTGTCCGTCCAACACTGTCTCGTAATTCAGCGTTGACCTCTTCCCGCTCCAGAAACAGCTTCACCGTTCCCTCGTCCCCACTCTCAACAGCATGTGAGAGTGGTGTCCCGCCAAAATTATCTCGTGACTCGACATCGACTTCCTCCTGTTCTAGAAGTAGCCTTACTATTTTCTCATGACCACCTAAGGCTGCCCAGGATAGAGCTGTCCGCCCCCATTGAACGTCTTTAATTGTGAAATTGATATCTTTCTGTTTCAGGAATAGTTTTACTATGCCTTCGTACCCATTTTTGGTAGCCCATATCAGAGGTGTACGGCCCAAGAAATCGGCCCTATTTATAGCCTCACGGTTCACCTGTAAAATAGCGCTTGAAATTTCATCAATGCCGAAATATGCCGCACAGTGAAGCCCAGTGAAGCCCTTCGGCTGGCTTCCCGGCTTATAGGTTAGCTGCTCAACGTGTCGGCGTAGAAGAAACTTGGAGGCTATATGACAGCCGAAATCGGTTAGGAGCGAAAGTGCAAGAGATTTTACACTTTCTGTGGTCTCGCTTCTTGTATAAAGTCCCCAGTATGTGGAAGCATATTCAAGCAATGGGGTCGTTGCCGGAGTGGAGTCTAGACTAGGCGAAAGCTTATTGACGCAATCATAGTTAAGGTATGTCAGGCAAACCTCAGCCATTGTTGCGTGCGGGTTCCGGAAGATTTCGAGTTGGCTGTCGAGATATTCTTGAAGTGTGAAGTGCACCAGGCGTACCGTGGATCCTGTCCCATCGATGGTAATAAGTCCAAGGCAGGAGGCCAACAATGTTTCTATGGAGGGAACACATTCGGCGTTGAGGTCGGTGGACCCTATTCGCACGCCTAGGGCGTGACATAACTCGTCGGCAGTCATTGGTCGCTCCGATCGAGAGATCCACATTAGGGCGGCCATTCCGAATCACGACTTGGCTCCTCCTTGGGCCTTTATTCTATCCAGGGCCGCACGATAGGCATCGCCTAAACCGAGTCCATTGGTCGTTCTCTTGAGCTGCTCTCGCCGATCGTAGATTGTCACCTACGCCAGTATCGCCGTGATGTTTAGTGACACGAGTAGAAATCTAGGTCCAATGGTCAGTGATTTTTCTTGATTCAGGCATAAGAAGTGCCACTACATACACCTCCGAGAGGGTTTCCGAAACTTGTTTCATGATTTCAGCCTTAAGATCGGCATTCATTCCCTCAGGTTCCGGGTCTTTTTCTAACAACATCTGCAGGTATTTCATAATATCTTCAATCTTCGGCTTCATCTCGATGAGCTGTGCACCCACTGGAAAATGTTTCTCAATCTCGCGATGGATATGGGGCCGTCCAGTAATAAACATGCGTATTTTAGGTGACCACTGAGAAATGGTATACAATGAAGGTAGAAGTTCAGGCAGATGCTTCCCGAGGCATTCGTCCAAGGCATCAATGCAGATAAAAGCCCTCTCCAGTGGAGCAATTGCAGCCTGTAAGAGTGGAAGGAGCTCGGAGACCAGGAGACCTCGACTGCCAACCTGACTTTTTGCTTTCAGGAATCCATCGTCAATTTCTCCGGGAATCAATCCTCAGCCCCGTATAATTTGCTTGAGAAGGCCGCCCGGTATATTCTGCGGGGTTTGGATCGTTTGGTTCTGGAAGTCGCAGTAGAAGCAGGCGACAGCCACTTTCTGCCCCACACTCTCATCGCACAACCTATCAATCACCGCAGAGCTAATGCAGCCATTAGCTATCGACATCCCACGCTCTCTATATATAAAATCGCTCAATCTTCCTACCTAAGATAAGTTTTTCCGACTCCCGGAGCGCCTGAGCAAAAGAGAACTGCTCTGTCAGATTCATCCTTTCCATCACGCCAGTTGACAAACTGGTCGCTCTGTAAAAGCCATTCCCCGATACCATCTAGCCGGCTGGTGCGCACATCTTGGTGGCGCATGCGAGGTTCCAGTGGTGATATCCACTCAAAAATCTGGGGGTTTTGGTCCAGATATGTAGTGTTGTAGCTGTTTATTACGTTAATGCTGTCCGTGTAGCCTGTCCCGGTGGTGCTAGGATCGATGGTGGTTCGTGGACTCATGTTTGCCATGTTGTCAGGTAGCTGGGAGAAACAACAAGTGTTGGAGGAATGAGGTTGTAGATCCCTTCGTTCGTTCCCGAGTTTCACGACCTTTTAGTGCGTAACTTGTGCTCTGATCTTCAAAAACTAGGCTCATGAAAGGATGGCTGCGGTTGCTCAATGGTGACCTGGCCAATGGAATTTGTGACTCCCAAGGAGTCAATTAATCTTTCCCTCAAGTAGCGAGACTATGGCCCTATTCATCTTGGGTGTGAGGTCCTGAATACAGACGAAGGGATTATGTGCTGTTGCTAACTTGGGTCATGCTGGTTGCCCCGGAATCCCCAGCATGGGAGGTTTTGCCTTCGTCGGGTTATGATACCTACGACCTCGATTAGCGCTAAGCCTGTAACCGGTATAGCATGATGTTGGCACCGGTATGTGCCTTCTACCGACATCCTGAACCCTGCAGTGCTTATGTAGTACAAACTCAAGGCAATCACGGAAGAGCTGAGGCTGACAATTTGTCTACGGATTTGAGGCAAATCTTGACGTTGCGATTCGCTGCCAGAGGTTGAGATATGGTATGCATTGCATTCGCCTCTCTTCCTCCGCCTCTTCGCTAGATGCCACAAGACTTAAGAAAGCTATTCCTTTATTCTAGGAATATTTGGGTATTCGGGCCATTTTTTGGTTCCATTTTGAGCGGTATCGGTGCACGTCAAATTTAACCTATATCTTAGCACTGGGTACTCTAGTACCGTACAGTGATCCGCCCCTGCAGTCTCTCTTAATCTCATTACAGCACTTCAGTTCTGTCACTTCTGGGCCGAGTTTTCAGCATTCTGCCCTCATGTAGCGGAGAGCGGGAATTCGCACGCCTTGCACATTTATATTCTACAGTTGAATACCAGTAGCATGATGGGGAGTTTCCTCTGAGAGTTGAGTAGGGTATTACCTTGACGATGTACTGCCTCTTGGCAGACATCCTTCTTGTATCCCGTCTCGGGGATCACCCCTCTACAATAAAAACAAACACATTCTTCCTCATGACACATCATCGATATCGTCCCTCTCCCATATCCTCAAGGAGGATTTCCAGCACCTCTCCTCAGCACGAATACCTGCGCTATCAACAGGTTGGTTAGCAACTGTCCCCAACATGGGGGGGGGCCCATTCAAGACGCTCGCTAGGCTCCAAGGACCTAGCTCGGAGGCATCTTACGAGAACCACGAAGCCCTCCAGGTGATACTGTCTACTGTATATGAGAAGAGATGGACGGTACGATGGAACCTCCCCTATTGTGGCATACCCCGTAGTTTGGTGTGTATATCTGGGAGCTCCTGACGGAGAATTAGAGCAGCTGATTGAAGCTGCAAGCTATGAATTACACTTCGACCACAAGTGCTGGAACATAATTTGCATAAATCAAGTAATGCATCGAGCATGACACTTATAGTGACAAGACGTTTGTGAGGCCGGCTGCTACTGCATACCGTACCGTACCACCAGTATCAGTCAAGTTTCCTAATCTAGGTTATTCTACACATGTTTGAAATGGGGGTGGTCCGGACTTTTGCCTACCCCCTAGTACATCACGGTTCTGTTGGCCTGTGTGCTCTGCGCGAGCTGGAGCGCAGGGTTGTGTTAGAACGGAATATTTGCCTTTTGTCACCAAGTGCGGCGGAATATATATCCAAGCAATCATGACGTTCGTTACCCCATGAACGCACTGGTGTAAAGTTAATAACTGATTCTAAGTTGATATAGTGGCCAAGGTGTCGCCGGTGTTCTTCCTGCAATAGCTCGTATGTCAATCCTAGCCCTAGCCTACAATATATACTTGGGTACATAATAAAATGCGGTAGAAATTGTATCTGTTTTAGTGGCCCCTGAGTCTCCGGGTACCCAGGGGAGCATGGCATCACCCAAATCCGCATTTATATACTTCCCTACAGCAACATTCGTTTCACGTTCTTGCCTGCTTCGATTCCTACTATTACTTTCCCGTCACCGCATCTCCCCACACAAATCCGGGTCTGATGTCACCGACTCAGAAGATCATGCTCCAGCAATCCACACCCAAGTGTCCATCTGGGTCCTTCTGAAGAAACTCGAATTCCTTTTCTTTGCAATATGGTTGTGTTTCCTCGTAACGATGATATTCCCAGTCTACACCCAAGTAATTCTTTCAGTCCGCCCAGAGGATATGTCCCCTAGGATGTTCAAACTGGACGTATTCATCCCCATTGGGTTCATGCTCTGGAACTTGGGTGATTTATCTGGAGGAGTAGTCTGCAGATAGCGGAGGTTCACTTGTGACAGACCGAAGATTCTCGCATTAGTCTCCATAGCCCGGTTGGTATACATCTCTTCGTACACAATGTGCAACATCAAGGGCCACGGAGCCATGATCGCGAGCAACCTCTCCTGCTGGCTTGTCCGGTTCATGTTCGAGATGTCGAA
>LN891296.1:0-34898 GCA_900010015.1 Tuber aestivum
TATCGTAGGGTCGTTACAGCCACGCAAAACCCTGGAGTTTTACCTGGCCGAATGCGGTAATGTTTTCAAGCGAGAGGAAAGTAGAGGGCGCGGAGCGTGGTTTAAAGCTAGGGATTGTTTTTTTTTTTTTGTTTAACTCATTGATTATTTGTTTAGGGTACAAAAAACGTATGGAGTGCTAGCTATGACGACAAAAAACCCGGTTTAAAGCTAGGGAGGCACCTCGATATTTATATTCTACGTCTGGGTGGTCGTGGCCTATATCCAATCCCTTACTGACTATGTACCTGCCCTACTAATGTTTCAGTATTCATGAGGTGCGAACACCTTTTGACCATGAAAACTAACTTCCCTGCTCTCTTCCTTAATGGAGTAATCAGCTCCGTCAAAGGACTTTTCAATGACTCTTCTATGTGCATAGCTTAGAGTGCATGACGAAGATAACAAACTCGACTCGTGAGTTGTTATTAACCAATCGTGAACACGTCTTTCGGATCACTCTGGTTCATGCGAGCTAACAGGGAGCATGCAGGTTACTTGTTGTAACTGCGCGTAAACTTTTGTAGAGGTCGTAGCTCTATAACTAACCTACCTATCTGAACCAACTAAGTCTTATCTTGTAGAGCGGAGCTCCTTCTGTCTTATCCAGTAAAAACCCCTCAGTCGCATGCCTTGTATCTCCACGGAGCCGGCTGCATAGATGCCTTATCGTTCCATACGATAACATGATATCGTTACAACAACTACGGCAGGGCCCGAAGTCAAACAAGTGACCTGATGCATTTAGTTACCTGCCGTACCGATTATGCTTCTATGTGTAACACCATTACACAGCTACCTCCTAGCGAGATAGAAGACCCTTAAGCCTATTTGGCCCCATGACACCTAGATCTCCAGTGGGATACTGGCCCTCAGTATAGACCTTGGTGGTGGGATACCAGTCTTGATGCCTAGACCTTCCGTGGAATACCGGACCTTAGTATAGACCTCGGTGGTAGGATACCAGTCCTGATACCAAGACCTCCAGTGTAATACCGGACACTCTGGGACCTTGCTCTTCAGCCGCACACCAATAACCTGGGTACACCTTAAATACCAAGCGCCTCTATCTAGACCTCCAGTACGATACCAAAACCTTGTTTCTTAGACCCTCAGTGGGATGCCAAAGCTATTCATATTTCCAGAGCCTGACCATGGCACACCTGGGGCTACTTGCCCGGCCCTTGTCCATTATATAAACTCTGTATCATCGGCTCCATCCTTCGCCATATCCTGTAACATGTTAAGCAGATTGGAGTTCCTCTGAGCCAGTCTGTTGATATTGTCAAGGACCAGCATGGGCGGGTGGCCATTGATCTCTATAAAGAGCTTAGCCTGATTACAGAATTCCTTAAAAACCTTGTCCAGAATATCCCTCTCATCTTTCCATGATGAGCTGCTAGAACTATACAACTAGGCATTTGTCACTCAGAAGCAGTCAAATTTGTTGCCAAGGCACAATAAATCACGTCCCTAATGCCAAGTCCAATGAACTTTGTAAAGGTAGCCTAGATATCTTCAAATGGCTAGCCACTGGCTCCTCAAGAAAAAGTGTCTGTATCTATAAACCCCACTCCATCAGAGCAACTAAGGAACACTAAACTAGGAGACTCACCAGATCCCTTCTCAGTACCGATACCCCTGTATGACAACAGCGCATCAACCCAGAAATGAGTATTGGGAGTCCAGTACAGGGCTTTTGCAAACTCATTGGCAAATTTCTTTTTGGTAATGCTTTTGGGACTAATGTTATAGTAAAGAATACCATCTGATTGGTACCCAAAGTAAAGGTCTAACATAATTTTTCCTGTGCCATGATTGCTGACAACCATATTGTAGCAAGCATCCTTACTTTTAGCCTGCAGGACAGACTCAATAGCACAGGCAGCACTCTTGCGCTCCACAAAATACTGCTTCTCCTCGGCATCCGGAACAGATCCTGTCGTAAATGCACTATAGATACCTTTCTCTCTGATCTGATTATTGTATTGAGTGGAAAGAATATTAACCTCAGAAGTAGCAAAAAATCCAATGAGAGCAAGCCTAAAGTTTGTCTGAAGAACTATGTATTGTCAGTTTTATACAAGCAGTAAGGTACTAGAGTGGGTAGTAATTGAATTACAATTGGAAGCCATCTCCGTAACTCCCAACATTTCAACACAAAGCTCCTGATATGTTGTATGAAGCCAGATATCCAAGGAGATGCCCACATGGAAAGTCCACAGCAAGTTACTTGATGAAAATACTTTGGAACTGAAGTAGGAAACTCTGAGAGCGGGAGACGTGATGCTTGTGGCTGGTAGACATGGAACCTGGAAGCAACAGAGGTACAGGGAAAGTAAAAGCAAGGAGAGAGATAAGGCTGAATTTGAGCAGCCCTAGAAGCCATCATAGCTGCAGATGGTATTGTTGGTAGATAGAGTTTGTTATGCGATGCTGGTAGGTGGGCAAGGTAGAAGGGAAGAAGGAGCTGGAGGCTGGGAAGTAGGGGAAAAGAGAAGGAGGATTATCGAGCATAGAGCAAACAAACTGATCTGCACGCAGACCATGTATAACCAAAACTAGAGTTTAGTCTGTTCAGTTTAGGGATTTGTTTTATGTTTTGTTTTACTTGTGGTGGTAAGTATCCTTTGATACTCACATTGTTTTACTTGTGGTTTCGAGTATCCTTTGATACTCAGTTTCTTTTACTTGTGGTTTCAAGTATCCTTTGATACTCAGTTTGTTTTATTTGTGGTTTCAAGTATCCTTTGATACTCAGTTTGTTTTACTTGTGGTTTCAAGTATCCTTTGATACTCAGTTTGTTTTACTTGTGATTTCAAGTATCCTTTGATACTCAGTTTGTTTTATTTGTGGTTTCGAGTAAGGAATACTTGGGAACTCGTCCATACAAAACATGGATAAAATCTTATATTTAAAGACTGCTGATTCCCTCAGAGGAACAGCAGACTTCGACTGATGGTATTTCTAATATACTTGGTTGAATGGTTACCTCTTCAAGTCCCTATTCTTTATATCTTTCTCTCAGAGCCTCCCTTAGCAAAGTACACCTACAAGTTGTAGATCAACTTGTGCACTACTTCTATTGTACCTGGAAGCGTGACTAGCATCCTGGTATGAACACATTATACCATGTCTTAGATAAGGATTACAGAACTATGTATTAACTTTTAGAACCTCCCATGAGGCTCAGATGGTGCTGGCACCTTAGAGCCTACCATGGTACCTAAGTCTTACTCGTGTTTCTCAGCCAAGATTTGGCACCCAATTTACGCTAGCGGGTGGCACCAGTTCTTTTCCACTGAAGCAGTATAGCGTGCCAATAGTGCAGAGCTATATACCATCACCTGGGCCACCTAACTCTCTGTTTTTTTTCCCAACTTTTGGCATTCAGCTCTGGTGATTCCCTCAGAAGAGTTTAGCCTAGAACTAGCTACACACTATTCGAAAGCTTTTCTCCTTCCACAGATGAGGACTTGTGCTACACACTAGGACAAATAGGGTCTCAAATCTTGGCTGAGAAGCACGAATACCGGTATCTGCATGATAGCACCGCCACATACAGTATGAGGCTGGTGCCAAAAATGATAAGCAGCAATATGCAAATTTTTCACCATCGCAACCACCAACCATCTTGAGAAAAAAATGAATACCCTACCACTGCAGGCCCCAATGGGTGAATGGACAAAAGCAGTAAGAACTAGAGTAATTACTCTACTGGAGACTGAGTTATCACAGTCAGAAGTGGCTCACAAGACAAATGTACCATGTTCAATGGTTTCACGATAGAGTCGTACTCCAAAGTTTTGATGGACAAGATTGTGACCTGGGTGCCCATGCCGCTTAGACAAACACGATATTCGAAGATTGATAGGTCACCTTAGAAGTGGATGGGAAAGAAGAAAGTTATACTGCAGATGGCTTGGTCAAGAAGTTGGTCAGTCAGTATCGGAAAGGACAATTCAGGGGGGGCCTTTTACGCTATGGTTATTCTCGCTGTAAGGCTTGTAAAAAGCCATTTATCAACTGACAAAACCAGCATGAACGGATGAGGTATGGGTGTGAGCACTGGCAAAAACCCGTCGACTTTTGGCAAAAACTCATGTATTCAGATGAGTGTTTCTTCGACACATCAAAACAAGGTTCTACTTAGGTTACTCGTTTACCCCATGAACATTACCACGATCATTGTCTCCAGCATACTTTTCACAGTGGAAGGAGTTCAGTTCATGTTTGGGGTGCTATCAGCCATGATTGGAAGTCACCTTTTGTTTTTCTTGTTAGTAGTGGAAAAAAAGGCCTGGTGATGAAGGATTATTTAGAACAGGTTCTGAAGCCTATTGTTTCTCCAGCTTTTCACAGTTTATTGGGCTTTTCTGTATTTCCTACTTCTCAATGTGTTGAAGATGGAGCACCAGTACCTGGGACCCATTGTGCCTTGGGTGGGATCAAGGCAAAGTTAGGAATACCGCTACATCTTTGACCAGCTGCCTCTCCTGACCTCAATCCCATCGAAAATGTCTGGCACTTGATGAAGCAACGTATCAAGGCACGCGACACCTTCCCAAGAACTCTTCAGGAAATGTGTGAGGCTTTGGAGGAGGAGTAGGAGAATCTGGAACTGCAGGATTGGAATTGGTATATTGATACCATGCCAGATCGGCTCCGGCAAGTCAAACAACGAAGAGGCATGCAAACAGAATTTTAGTTATATTTTCTTTACTGTCAACCTTTGCTGCAATATTTCCTTTACTTTCATCTTATTTGTTCTCTTTGTGGTTCATATGTGGTATGGGAGGGTATTCTGTATCTGAATTCGAGGTGTTGTTTTTGTTGCAACTGCTCATCATTTTTGGCGCCAGCCTCGTACAGTAAAGCCAGATCACCTCATCCCCATCACCATCAATCAGGACCAATAACCCCCGGTGCCCTACCGCATGCACGGTACGATTCCAGTGCTCGTATCATACGAGTACTGTCCCGTACGGTACAATACTCGTGCAGTATGATAACCCGCCGATCACTCCAGTTGCACAAAACAACAAACAAGCAAAAATAAAAAATAAAAAGACCCCCGAGAGTTCAAGACCGGGTGTGCGATACCGGCACAGTATCGTATCACAGTTCAGATTCGCAGGGTCTACTCTACACCATACGAGCAATATGCACGCCACCCCGACCCCCCCCCCATGACCACAAGTACCGTACAGTACCGGTACAGTATCATACCGCCAAACAACACCAAATCTAGCACCCGCCACAACCCGCCACAAAAAAAATTCCCTTTCTTTTTTTTCTTTTTTCTTCTCTTCCCTTTTCCACCGATCGATCGGAAGGCAACGCACGGGCAGGTAGTACGAGTACATACCTAGCTCTAGACCAACGTCCATAGCGGTCGACGGGGCGGCAAGGTCGGTAAAGTAACCCGTACTCGCACATTACCGTATTCGTGCCGGCACTGTAATCGTCCATGGTCTACGGTACCGTACTCGAGTAAGGCGCTGCCCACGGCCATCTCCACCAAAAATCAGGTAGGGTCAAGATCGAGATGGGACAGCGGCGATCGCACCCGAGTGAGGTGTTGTGAGTGACGTTACCGTACCCTATCCTGCTATCTTACCCGGCTTCGAGAAAATCATCCATGCCGTGCGTGGGGGGAGGGGGGAAGAGGTGTGTGGGGGGTTGCATCGAGATACAAGCTGGGGTCCACGATCCGGGAATTCTTTTTCGGATCCTTGTGCCTCTGACTCTCTGCCGGTCGTGGGTTATCGTAGCGCGGAGGGAGGGAGGGCGGACGGAGGGACGGACGGGGGGAGGGAAGTCAGTTCGTCACCTCTCTCTTTCTCACACACACACACACACGCACCCGGACCCATTGCGAATCCGTGCCTGGTCGTGTTTCGTATTTCAGATGTTGGTATAAATGTTTGATCGGGCGGTTTTGGGTGTCGGACCCAAGTGGTGTAAATACCTCCTCCACCCACCCCCTTCCTACTTTCTTACTGCGTGTGTAGAGTATATAAAAGTTTACGATACTTCGCCCTACTGGGGGCAAATCCCCTTCGTTCGACGTGGTAGCAAAGCAAGAGTTTGAACACGTATGCTTGCTTACTTGCTTGCTTTCCGGATGAACACGGTACGGCCTTTGAGGTGATCACTTGCTTTCGTTTGCGAGGGTAATAGAGATTAAATTTCATGATTAACCCAACCGCCTGCCCCGGACGCCCAATAGAGTGCTAGAGTGCAGTGGTGTGCGCTGCCCGCAACGGGCGTCTGCGCGCATCACACATGACATGACGAGAAAAGTTTAATGCCTGCACCACTGCACATGGTAGGTAGTAGCGCTGGGGCTGCGCTGTGCTATTATAGCACCTACTCCGATGCGCGTTTCATAAACATGTATAGAGAGAAGGCTAGAAATTTCGTAAAGAAAACAGGAGAAAAGAAGAACCCTACCATCTACACTGAATATTGGAATAAAACGTAAAAGTAAAGATAACAGTAACAGTAAGACAAGCCAATCTTTTGTATAAATCTGTAGTAGAAAACGACTCCCGATTCGAAACAAAAAAAACACGGAAACGGAAAGGCTGGTATCACTAATGGAGATATTGAAACAAAGAAAAAAAAAAACTCCCCGAGCTCCGGTAATGAAAAACCACCTCATGAGTTGAGAAAGAAATAAAGGAAAAAGAAAAAAAAAGTCCCACTTTTCAACGGAGAATGCCAACATAACAAGCTGGGCAATCAGAATAACAGAAGGAATGAGGTGAAAATGGAAATGAAAAATAGCCCAAGAACATCTCAAGCCCTTCGCCATCGTCAAAAAATAAAAAAAACACAAGGGACAAATGGATAAATACACTAGTACATGTCGCCAATCATGCCCCTATCCTTCTTCTGCGACTTCTTCACTACTGGTATGGCGCTCTCGGACGAGGTCCCCGAAGCCCTTCCCCGCTTGAGGTTCTGCCTGTTATCGGGATGTAATCCAAATTGCTCATCGCTGGTAAAGGAAGAGAGGATGCCCCCGCTATCGCCACAGTCGTCCCAGGTATCGCCCGCCCCAAACAGGTTCATCTTTGGGGGCTCGGTCATCATGCCAAGTCTGTCGACGACACCGCTGGCGGGGCTGGATGGCCCACTTGCGTCTCCTGCCGTGGCGGCGGATGATCCGACGTCCCCGGCACCACCACCGGGCCCCACGGGCCTATAAATGCGCATCCCGCTTGCGGCAAGGATGTCGGTGCCAAAGTCCTCGTCGCCGGAATTGCCGTAGATGTCGACGTTGTTCCTCAGGTTGGACACCCGTCGAAAGTATTCATCCGAACTGGACGATTGCGGTTCTGCGCCGGAGCCAGAGTCACTGCCCACAGAGGAGGTCTCGTCGGATTGTGGGAAAAAGAGGCAGCTTGCTGGGGGTAGTTGTGAGGGCGGTAGCTTGAGGGTTTTGGCCGAGAGGATCACTGGGCGGAGGAACTTGTGGCCGAGGAAAACTAGGCGCTGCTTTTCGGCCTTGGAAGATGGTTCGGATGGCTCATCCTCGGAATCTTCCACCCCTGATTCCCCTCCAGAGTCCTCTCCCGAGCCAGATTCTTCCTCCATGGACCCTTCCTCGGATCCACACTCGGACTCCTCTTCAGAATCATCTCCCATGGGCTCGTTCTTCTGGAAAGCGTCAATCGAGGACTTGGGAATGTGATGCCCAATCAGATTCAAGATCCTCGACTTTGACGCATTAGCCCGGGAAAGCGGCAAAGCTCCCTTCGAATTTTGGGGAAGTAGATAATGCTTCGTTTGAACATTGATAGCGAAATTGTCCTCTGGGAATACCCCGCCGATCCCCGAAACCTCCAATTCAATAGGAGTCGGTGGAACCGTAGGACTAGAAGATGAAGAGAATCTTGGGGAAAACTGAAGACCAACATCGCTGTCTCCGTCCTCCATAGGCTCATCCGAAGACTGAGCAGTCTGCGCTCTCGCAAACAATGGACTCTCCAACTTTGTCGGGCTCTGGGGTTCGGGTTGGGTCTCACCAATCGGGTTATTCGTGAACCTATCGTACCCATGTTTCGATACCACATGTCCCTCCGCATCAACCTTTTGAGCACTAAGATCGGTGCAAAATTTGGCGCCCTCGTAGTAGATGATCGGCCCGTCGAGGGAAAGACCCTTCCTCTTACCACTGCTTCCGGACTGCCCGGTGCCTTCATCCGAGCTCGCGCGCTTAAGCAAATCATACGAGCCGAGGGAAGTGCTCATAGCGCTCGAAGAATCATCGTCGAAAGAGCCGGATCGAGCAAAAAGAGGCTTGTAATGAAACTTATCCTCTACGCTGGGAGGCGCGGTAAGAGGCAACCTCCTTGAGGACCTTCCAGACCCAGACGGGGGATCCAGAGAGATCATGCCCTTGCTCTCGGGCGAACTCTTGGACCACCCGTCAGGACTTCCATCACTCGACATCCCTGCACTCGTGGCACCCCCCGAACTACTGCCACAGCTCAACTTTGTTCCCTCGTACCCACCCTTCCACCTCACCATCCTGCCGTCGGGCGATAGCTCAAGCTTCTGACTAACGGTGGTAATCGCCTTCTTCACGAATGGGACGGTAACGTTAACTGTGTGCAGCTGCGCCAGACCCGCGACCAAGTTTAAATAGAACCAGCCATCGCCTAGTCCTTCGAGTTTGGTGTTATCCTTAGAACTAGATGTAGTTAGGCTGACCAGATACTCAAGGTTCTCCTCCGGCGCCTGGCGGAAGGGGTCCAAGTCAGTGAGCCTCGTAGGGCGTTGGTCAGGGACCGGGACTTCCAAAGGCCTCCGATGCGAGCCAGCTATGGGATCACTGAATTCAGCGATCCGATCGTCATGAGAAGGAGACATTATTGGAGCTTCTCGCGCACCCTCCTCGGGAATATCTCTCCCCAGCTCGCGATCTTCCTTCTGATAATCCATTGGACTCGGCATTTTGCTCGACTTGAAACCTGTGAAAAGTTGCTCAAGCCTCCGGACGACTTCCTTCATCTTGTGCTTCTCGGTAACTACTGGCAAAGGCATGCTTCGCATGTGGCTCGGCGCCTTATCGCTCGACGATGTAGACATAGGCGTAGCAACACTTCTGGGCTTGGGCTGAGACGGGACAACAGACCCACTGCCCGATCGTGGATTCGACGCGTAAGCAGAGTCTGCATTGCGAGAGGATGGGTTTGTCCGGCTCGGGGGTGTCATGAGCCGGTCGGCCTTCGAGCCAGTGGAGCCCCCACCACCATTGTTACCGAGGGTGGAAGCAAAGTCTTGGAGGAGCTTCTCAAGTTCCTGTTTCTTGTATCTGTGTTTCCGGGATTCATCGGTATCAGTGGTTTGTCGATTATATCATCACTATCAGAAAAAAAAAACATACAACGGCAGCCCATGTATTCGGACTTCAAACAACTTTTCATCTTGCAGATTACCGCCTTGAAGGCCCTCAAGCTTCTTCAGACGCTTCTTGAGTTTTTGATCTGGTATCCTTCAGCATGCATACTAGTAGTAATAAGGTTCAAAGATAGATCAGTACTTTTTATAGTTAAATCATCGATTACACTTCTGAAACTATCGCTATTACTCTCTTCCGTGCTGTCCAATGCCCCTGAGCCCCCATAAACTCTTTTACGATCAAGGCCAAGCCCGGGAGCACGATGGCTAAACCTGGCGCGGGAGCAATTAGAAACCCCAGAGGGCAAGCACTTTCTCCGAGTCGCATTGGAGATAAAGTAAGGTAATTCATCTGTGGCCGTCCATAGCGTCAGCCGTCTCCTGCACAAGCTTGCACAACATCCAAGTCTGCGATCAAAAGGCTCACGAGCAGCACTTACCATCGTATGTGGAGTAGTTGTTAGCGCTAACGTTTTGATTAAGTGTATTAAACCAATCCTCTGGTGTCTCGCGATACGTATTTCCGGCCTCTCCACTTCCAGCACCAGAGCTCTCAACATCCACAGCAGGCGGTAAAACTCCGGGCTCTCCTTCAGGAGCAGAACCCGCGCTCCCTCCAGGAACTCCCAAAGATCCTATCGCCATCCTCCATTCTCCGAGCATAACATCACCTTCCTTCTCTTCGGAGGGTGGCAGGCCCATTCCAACATCCGGGTCACTGCTGTCAAAGCCGCTGTCAATATTTGGATTCGTAGAAAGGAATTCTTGATTTGCAAAACCGGAACCTCCCATCACTCTTCCACCGGACATCTCCTCCATGGACTGCTTCCTTCGTTGTACAGCGGCATCACCGGTACGCGGCATATGGGCAGGCTGTGCCGTATTCATAGCGCCCTTGTGGTGATGTCCTAGGGTGTTTGATTCCTCCGGGGGCTTTCTTCGTGAGTTCTGGGGGTGATCTGACATTGATGAAGGCGTAAGGATTCCCGTGGAAGTTGTTGCTGGCCTCACTAACAACTGTTGGCGGTACTGCTGCTGATGTTTCAGGCAGGAATGGGAAGAAGGAAGAGGTTGTTGTTGAGTAGGTAGAGTTGGCATGGCCCTCCTATGTCGATGGGATCTTGAATTGGTATGGAGATCGATGTTTATTTGAGACTCCGGCTGACCGGTCGAGATCGAGGACTCATAGTTGGCTTCGTAGTTAGCCAGAGTTAAGGCTGTGCGCAAGAGGAAGGCCTCTCGTAATATAAGTTGAAAAACAGCTTATGATATCTCGTTGGAGGTTTGGGTCCTCTGATTGCGTGCCCTGACTCTCCAGATCGTTGGTAAATATTCTAGCTAGCGAACGACGATTGAGTGACAAACGAGTGTATGAGGGGCTTTTCCACCTATGCCTTCGGGGTTTATACCTAGTGTTCTAAGGTAAAGAGATTGCTGCTCGCAGTTGCGATCGAGAGTTGACCGTAGGGCAGGGGCCACGCCGTTGTATATCTCGACAGACCGCGTGTTTTGAGATCTAGTCGGCCAGAGGGAAGCGAGAGTAATATTGGAAGCTGTGCGGTAGCAAAAGCCGATAAGACAAAGCGGAAGGACTAAGAGGGTGTGGTGCCTGTGTGGAGATGCAGGTGGTATGGGGGTAATATTCTTGGGATTGGTGTAGGAAGTTGTGGTGGTTGCGTTCTGCAGCTGGATTGTCCAGGCAAGCAGCGTGGGAGCAGGCGGATTCAAAACCGAGACGGGGAACGGGGAACAGGGACGAATGAGGGTACGGAATGGAGTACCGTACGGTACAAAGTTTAGGGGCGGGAATAGCTATTTCTCTCTCTTCTGGTGCAATGGGGTACCGGAAAAAAAATGTGAGGCTGCCTATTGTAGTCGCATCTGCTGTGTTGCGGTGCTTCGGTAAGTCAGTTGTGCAGAGAAATGTTTTTTTTCCCTCCCTCCAAGCGGTAGGCGTAGAAGCAGGAGCAGTGAGCAGTAAGGGATTGAGCCGTGTGTGTAAGATGTTTATGCTCCTACTTGCTGGCTTTGCGTTGTTTTTTCTTTTCTTTTCCTTTCTTTTTTCTTTTTCCACCTGCTTCCTCTCACTCCTCCTCGGTGGGGGGGTTTAGATTCCAAAGGGGTCTTTCGTTGCTGATTGATGCTTGCTGCTGATAGCTTTGGCTGTTGTGCTCGCCCCATCCAGTGCAATTGGTGATGAAGGGAGAATGGAGTTCTAATTGCGTCCACCCCTTTGCGCGTAAGGCGAATATGATTAATTTTTCCAAATCAAGTGACTTTTCCCGTACGGTCTCGATTGTTTGAGACCGGATGGTTGATTCTCGATATTCACACGGTCAGTTGTATATTGCAGGAGCAGCAGCACTATTGCGGTGCCGATATCAGGTTTGCCCGGTACGGATGACCTCCTTTTTCCCTCTTCACTCTCCTCCCTTCAAGCTTCGAGGCCGCAATACCGTAGAACGATGGGCCGAGAATCGGGGAAGCGAATCAAAATCTTGCTAAAAAAAATGAAAAAAAATGAGAAAAGAGGGTCATCAATTAGGAGGGTCCGGTGGTGGTACTGAGCGAACCCGATGAATCGGGCTGTACTCGAGCAATCAACAATGGATCTGCTGCGAGCTGCGAGCGCTGCGCTGTGCTGTGCCTGCTGCCCTCGTGTTTCCGGGCTGTCTCCATTGATCGCTCACAATTGCTGGCATCCAAGGGAAGGGAGCCTCCTTTCCCCCAGACGGCCCTCCCTCCTCTGTTCCACCCCTCCCGTTTCTGGAATGGTTTCCTCCATTCCAAGTCCATCTGGTGCTTCCCTGTCTCTGAGCGCCCTGACTCCTGGCTAACTTTTGGAAGCTGTCCGCCATCTCGCCGGAAACCGTTGGGTCCTCTACTCGTACCATAATAAAGCTCGATCTCGACGGTTCCGAACCCCACGAATAGTTGCCAGATTGGCAGGCGAGACTATCGATGCCGAGGCGCCAAGCCACTAGCGCAGATCGATAAATACCAAGACATCTGACAAACGGAGGCGAGTGACAACTCCGAAAAGGGAAGGCCAAACTCACTGTACCGGATTATCGCCTTACTAACCAAACAGCCCATCGGCTGGGTCATCTTGAAGCTTTGCATAAACCAAAACATCCCCCCCCCCCCACCAAGGAGCATATCCAACACCCCACCTTTGTCCCTCCTAAGAACTTGAAGAAAAAAGAAAAAAAAGTACCCCCATAATAACAACGCAACCGGAACACACTTTATCACAATCACCAGTTTATTTTTTGAATTCCTTAGGCTCCGGTGTCTGAGCAAAGCTCCGTTTCCGGCCGTTTCACAGTCCATCACACCCTCTCTGCCTAAAATTTGACACAAAGATGCGGTGTCGATCGGGTGTGATTCCTTGGACCCTGAGTTGCGCAAGCATCTCGATATGGATGAGGGACACCCCTGACTACGGATTGGGCAGGCTTCAATGTTCGGTATAGCTCAAATGGGGTATAAACTGTGCTTACCTAAAAACACTCTACCGTATTCGAGTAGAACCCCAAGTATCCCCAATGCATCGCACAGGGATTAGAAAAAGGAAAGAAAGGAAAAAAAAAAGTACGGTACCAGTACCAGTATCCGAGTTGAGTACCATACCAGCACCGCACTCGAGTACCGTACCGGTACTTGTCGGGAGAGGTAAAAAGAAGAGGAAGAAAAAAAGCAAGTGGTGAGAAAAGAAAAAAAGGTGCGAGGATCATGAGCTCAAAACAAGAAATCGCGAAAACGAGGAAAATAGCAACAAGAAATATTATGTGGGATATAGACTGAGCCGACACACCCTGAAATCAGTTCCAGCGCGGATGGCCTGCAGGCTGTACTCGTACATATAAACTAGGGTTCTACGCTCTTTAGACCCCAGGACATACCGGTATGGCGACCTTTCGCGTACCCGTGAGTGTCTTCATGAGGAGGCACTTAACCACCACAACACAGGAATATGGTACGGCGCCCACATCGATATCTTACAGCAAACAGATATTATCCAGCTAATGGTTGGGGATATGAAGGCGTGAACTCCCCGGGAGGTTAGGGAATGGGCGAGAGGGTGGAGGGGGGAAAAAAGGGTGCAGGTGAACCAGATTCATGTTTTCTCTCGCTTTGAAGGATCTCTCATCCCTTCCTTCATTACTATCCACGTAAAACACCTTTCCTACCCTGCTTACCTCGGCCCTACTTATCAGGATTAATAAATCCAGAAGACGGTCCTATCTATTGAGAGGGAGAGGGAGAAACTCGGATCCCCACGTGCAGAAAGAGATCGAGATGAAGGGACTCAGAGAGGCAAGGAAGGCGAAGAAAAAGAAAAAAGAAAAAAACCAGAGGCAAACGCGAAGGCGGGCTAGACCAAGGGACCAGCAAGCAGCCGGCAAGCAGGAAACCCTCCCCTCTCCCTTCCCTCTTTTCGCTCTCACTCTGGTTCTCTCTGCCTTACAGCAGGATTTCCGATTTCACTCGCTAAGCTTCGCCTATTCTCGACATAACGACAGAAGGAGCCGACATAAACCGATTCGTTCGGGATTCCTGATCGTTACGGCCAAACTGACATCAATTCCGAAGAGGGCACCAAAATCCATCCCATCGAGATTAAGACCCCTTCAACCTGAGATGCCCACCACAAAGAAAGGAGGACGACGAGACGCAGTTCCAATTCTGTCTATTTCGAACGCTTTGCATCTGTTGTTGCCACACGTGCCGTAGAGTATTAAGATAACCCTCGGGGGGACCCTGAATGAATTATTTTTGAACCCTTTCACCCCCCACTGTGCGTGCGACAAAGGCGAGAGGGAGTTTTCGGGGTTTCGTTGGGGCAGGAGATTGACTTGGAAAATCTCGATTTCTCCCCGGGTCTCCGGGGTTTGAGCTGCCCCTAAAGAAAACAAAATTAATTTTTAAAATTAATTTTTTTTCCTTTGCCCCTTCCTAAGCATACGGTATTCGCTGGATTCTCTTGGGCGGTTATCAAAGGGTACGAGTTTTCGTGCATCAAGGCGTTCCTCTAGGAAAAAGAGCGAGGGTGGGGTGGTCAGCATGAGCAGGCTTTGCAAAAAAGAAAGGCGATTCTCACTAATTTTGCGATCCCCATTCCCATGGTGCAATGGAAGCAACACCAAGAGAAAGCTCCGAGACCGCGCCAATGGCCCTGGAATGGGAGAGATCGACGCTGTCATCGAGATGAATTTCTCCCTCTCTTTTTCCCTCGTAGCGAGGTACTGGTGATCCCGTTTCGCTTGTTGTTCTGGGGGTCGCGGGGTGTGAATTTTTCCATCACGACTTTTCGGTTGGAGGAGTTCTTGTGCAGCTGCGGTTTTACAGCAGAAGGGGGGGGGGATGATGGGGCAAGCAAGTCGTGGCTACTCTCGTAGTTGCCACGGCCAAACAAGAAAACGGGACAAGCTTTTTCATCGATTTTAGTCAGCAGTTCGCTAGACAGTAATAAAAAAAATCGGAGAAATTGCGATTCTGCCTGCCATTCATGTCTCGTACCAAAAGGGTAATTATCCGGTTCACAATCCTGCGCTCTAAAATGTTGACTTGTGGTCTTCGCATGGAAGATACTTGAAATGGAAATACCGGCAGGAGTTCTTATCCCACAACACAGCACCATGTGCGTGGGAGTGTGTACCGTACAAGTACAAGTATCCGTATGTGGTGTTGCACAAGGGTATTATGGTAATACCGGTAATTTAGGATCTATTTTTACGCCACGCATTTAAGCTACTGTGAGAGACAGACACCTCCGGTTGGGTGTTGAGGGGAGTTTTCGCTCCTTGCTGATTGCTATCCTAGAGGAGGAGGTCTATCTCGTATCTCCCTCTTTACCTCAAAACTATAAATTTATAATTAAAGACAAGTACTAGCTGGTACCTATTACCATTGTATCCTATCCCGAGTTCCTCTTTGTTGATTGCTATTGTACTCGTAGAGAGAATATAGGTATTCAAGCTAGAGACATATTGATCACATCCCCAAAGCTGTCCGTGCAATTGGACATACTGGTAGTCTGCCCTCGGGCCATCTACATGTTTGACGTTATCGCACTCACTCCCCTGCTCCTGTACGAGTACCATAGCCTCCGGGCAATCGCGGGAGAAGGGCAATGAGTATTTATCTGATTGTCGTACAGTAGTAGTACTGGTTCAGCACCGGTGCAGAGAAAGGCTGGCCCTTCCCTACCTCCCGTAGTGCTGATTATGTGAAACATGCGTATTGTACCGGTACGGTACTCAGAGATGGCCCTGAGTCAGAACCCTTTTTTTTCTTCTTCCTTTCCCTTTCCTCTTTTCTGCAAGGTAAGGTGCAATACCAAGACGGCCATCCACGAGTACTGTACTCGAGCGCCGGCAACAGACGTTAACGGTAGGGGGAGGGTCGGAAGGATGAATTGTTGATGATTGTGTGTACGAGACGACTTATGAGTATTGTAGAGCAATCGATAGGGAATTGACGGTTTAGGCTTTGAGCATCTGTTGGTCCCCTACGGTAACTTAACCTTTTACCATAGGATTGAACTAGACCGCCCACGACCCACGACCCCCGAGCGAGAATATGAGGGGAGCAGGCGGAGGACATCCCACACCGCTGTATGGGTTGATATGATATGGCACTCCACTCTAGACTCGTGTTCTTCCTGGTCCGCCAGCGCAAGCATGCTGTACACCTCCGTCTCCTCTGGAAGAGTTACTGGTATTGTAGAAATTTCAACCGTTTAGGTGGGGGCGCCTTCCCCTCACTTAGTGGATATCCCCTTATCATATCAGATTACTCGTGCGGTTGCTATCGGTAATATTGTCGTGAATTCTCCCTCCGACCACCACCACCACCACCACCACCATCCATTGACCCCTCTCCCCCTTTCTGTTTGCTGTACTTGTACCGGTGCTGTGCACCCACCGCTACCACAATCACTGTCACAGCAACTCTCTCTTGTTTTTTTGTTTTTTTTTGCTTCCGGGGGTGGATAGACTTCGTTTTTCAGTGGTCTTTCAACTTGCGCCCTCGAATTTCACATTACGGTATTATTCTTTTGCCCTTTTTTTTCCGGTTCCAACCTTTAGCCCCCTCCTTCCAACCCATTATTCTTCACCACCCTCCCCCAGTAAATTGTATATCGTTCATCGCCCTTGCTGTCCTCTCGAAACAATGTCTTCCTGAAGGTCAGCCCTATCGATTGGTCTTTCGATTTCGTCCAGGACCGCGTTTCGTGTCCTCTTAACCGGATACCTTGCATGAAAGGATCAATTGGACGTGGCTGCTTGCTTTTTAGTAGTCTATTTTTATCCCTTCGTTTGCATCCATTGGGTGATCGATTGGAGGAAAAGGGTAACGATTTCACCCGTTCGTTCGTTTGTTGGTTGACGGATTGAACTGATTGAACATTCAATTCAGTTGAAGCAACCAGCCAGAGGAGAGGAGCCACGAGCAAGTAACCTACTGGCACCCGAGGACGGAACGGAGAAAAGAAAGGAAAGGAAAAGAAAAGGGGCGAAAAACTGGGGACGGAACATTAAGTCAAGTGAACGAACAGTTGGACGAACGAGCAGGCGGAGAAGCAAGGACTGATCCATCTGGAAGAGGATAGAAGGAACGCCTTTTTTCCCCTGATCTCCACCCTATCACACCGAACGGTTACGGACTGGTCCGCAGGCTTTGATCCGAGGCTGCCTCGGAGAACACGAGTACAGAACGGAAAGACCCCTTCCCCTCCTACCCTCCTACCTTCTTCATCACCACCCCCCCTTTTTTCCCCTGCGGACTAGTTAGGCAGGGACTGTATCCGCTCAGGCAGCTCTTGCCATCGCCCGCCCATCGCCGCCTCGCCACGCGACAGAACCCTATCCCCCACGGTGAGCAAGAACAGGGAAAAAGCTTAGCTCCTCAGGAAGGCAACAACAGCAACTCCCGCATCCCACATCCACAACCCGCAACCAAGCACCATTCCAAGCAGCACGCACTTCTCAGGCAGAAGCAGGTCAAGGCAAAAGAAAAAAAGACACCCCCGCCGATCATTCCAGGCCGAGCCAACACCATTTGCAGCCTCCCGACCTTGCAGCATCCTGTGTATGCTACCGGACGCGCCTACAAACCAACCATCGCCCCTACTGGACGCTATGAACTTCATCGTATGTGCATCATTCCCTTTTCTACTCTGTGCGCGCTACTACCAGTTCACCGCCCTGCATGATTACTTCATCCAGTGGTTATTAACAAATTGTCTTGCGATAGGTCTCCCTTGCCCACTTCTGTGAGATCCATGGCCCCACTTCCATCTTATGCACCCAGGCCATACCCCCCTCATGCGTTACCTGCTTTCCTCCTTCTATCGCTACGCCTTCTCCAAATGCCCCACATCAGTCGTTTGTACCTGGGGCTCAGCCGACGAGTAGTAATTCGCAGCTGTTGAATCCACACGTCAGGCCTGGTGGCTCACCAAACGCCGGCCTCCGGCCGAGCACTTCTCACCACGCTGGAAGTGCCAACTCATCCTCGGCATCTTCATCTAATCTGTCCTCGCCGATGGAGACGCCGCCACCATCGCCCAGAAGTCCCGTGCTCACAAGTTCTTCTCTACCTGCAACTGCAGCTGGGATTGGAATTGGGCCCGGATATCTGGGTGGGCCAGTAAACCCGGGATCGACGACCCCACCAACTTCATCGGCGATGGCTGACACTTGCCGAAGCTGTAGTATGACACTCCCGAGTCGGCTCAATGAAAAGTTATCAGCCCCAAGCTTGGCTTCTTCACCCTCAGGTGGAGCCAAATATCCTACTGCTACCAAGAGTAGCAATCCGGTTTTGCGGACGAAGGAGGTCATTGCCTCTTCCGCACCGTTGCTTTCCAGCGAGGACGAGGATGAAACCACTGAAGGGCAATTGCCGTCCTACATTCGAAGGCGGAGGGCTACCATTGATCCAGAACATCTACCAAGTTTGCCAAATGCACGATCGTATTTCAATTCCACCCCAGCCTCTGATGACGAGGCGGCTGGTGGGAAATCCTCGGTGGGCTCCTCTACGCATGCCCACCACATCACTTACCTTTCGACGAGGGCTCCTTCCGTACCCTCCCGCTACTCCACCCTCCGACAGTCATGCGTTCGGACTTTGTCCTGTGAATTGATACCTGCTCAGACTGGACCCATAATGTTTGGTGATCCACTGGCGGGTTATACGATCGCTTATGTATTTAGACTTGCAGATCCTAAAGCTCGGGGTGAAAGACGGTCATACGCATTGGTCTGTATCTGTCCCGACCAGAAGATTGTGGTAAAATCGTGGAAATATGTTGTCGCAGCCTTTGAAGCGTTAGTGCACCGCATAAAACTGCTGGCAGCGAAAAAGGCCGCAGAGGATGCACAAGTCTCACCGGGTCTAAGCAACTCAATCTCGTCCATCACCTCTCGGGGGCCAGATGGGTTTCTGCGGAGACGAGCTCCCGGAGAAGGTGGTGGACAGAAGGGGTTAGCAGAGTTGGCTGGACGGGAGGAGCTATTTGTTGAGGTCCACATGTGCTTTGTCAAGTTGCTTGGGGGATTGGTGCGGCGATATGGATGCTGGGCTGGGAGCGAGTTGGGTCTAAGTATCGGCACCGGCGGTAACTTTGTGACTCCCGTTATGGGCAGAAGTAGGGCGGGGAGCGTCAGCAGTTCAGTTGGCGACGAGAAACCCGAGAAGAAAGCTGTCACCAACCAGACAGTTATTGAAGGTATCGAAATGACTGGGAGCGAGCGAGCGGCCAGTGGAGCCAAAGGAACATTTCCGTCTACAACTGCAGGACTCAGTGTCCACGACACTGTCACGTCACGAGCTGCTCCTTCGGCACCGCGAGTGCCTACCGCAAAACGAGAAGAATCAACTCATCAGAGAAGTCGAAGCGCGATTTTGATTCATTAAGTCGGTATCAAAATCCCCGGTCATGTGGTCCGCCAGGTGCATTTGGCGGGTAATGGGAAAAGGGCTGGAACCATACTGAACCCGGACCTTGCATTAACGAATTTCGTTATTACGTTTTCTGCGGTGGTTTTAATTATTATTATTATTTTCTCATTCTCGCTGGCTTGTTTTCCATCCTTTCCTACAACGAGCGCTCTTGTTTACATATGTACTTCTATTAGCATTTTTTTTTCTTTTTCCATTACGTTCTTCCTCGAGCTTTGCAAGCCGACTGCTTGATTTTTTTTTTCCTTTTCTTTGGAGCAGGCATTGTCTCAAGGCATTACTACATTTTCGAAACTACATTTCTCTCACATTTCTTTTACTCATTTTCATAGAAGGGCAAAACTGGGGCGCTTTTTTTTTTTCTCCCCTTATCTTTCATTTTTAGTATTCATCAAAATCTTTGGAATAGCGGTATTCTTACTGGTATTACTTTTTTATCACAATGTGACTTGCCGGGCCATTTTTTGGGCTACCGTAAAGAGCAAAATTGAGGTAAGCACATCGAGTGAGCACTCGTGAAATTCGAAATGAGAAACTCTCGTTCCCGGGGCGGAGTGGGAGAATTGGTAGACTACCGGTACCGCTATGGTACAGTACGGTAAACCAGCGATGGAGAAAAAAGAAAAAAAAGGAAATCAGCGGCCACGTTAACCCTTCCAACTGGCCACGGAAGTCTACTACCGATTAGATTATTTCTCTTTACCGTACGGTACAAGTATCATAATCGCAAAAATAGAAGGGAGAACCGTCCCGCCAACGAGCCAACAACTGGTCCACACACCCACATCCACAGCACTCGCACGGTACAGCCAAGCACCGAGCACAGCGCAGAAAAGAAAAAGGCACATGCATCACGCATGCAAAATGGGTGAATACAAATACTCGTACCGTAGAATGAAATAAAAATAAGGGTATTAAGCCAAAATCCCCAACCTCTCACTCCACCCCTCCTCCCCCTCAAAAATAAAAAATAAAAATAAAAAAAGTAAAATTAACGGCACCACACCCACAATTTCAACCGGCTCCCAAACCGCCGGTACACAATGTCTATCAAAACGTAAGAAAATCATTGCGGGCGTGGGGGGGCGTTCGCTATGGGTGGGAGGTGAATTCGGTTGATTCGAGTCCGTATCCGAGGCGTGGTGTGTGTGTGGAAGGGGGGGGAAAGGGAAAAAAAAAAAAGGGAAGGGAAAGTAAGGGAGGGAAAAAGAAAAATAAATAATGGGATGGATGGATGGAATGAGGTGAAGAAAAACTTGCACTGTTTATCGAGTGAGCCCTGTGGTGGACTATTGAATCGGGGTGCCATTATACTACGGCAGCTGGCTGGCTTGCTATCGTATGATGGTCTGGACAAAGAAGTGTTGATGGGGGTAAAGACGAAGACTGAAGGAAGGAAGGAAGGAAGAAAGGAAGGGAAACACACAAATCCACCCGTGTAAACCCGTTCGTCAACCCGTACATACTCGCGGCCGTCGTGACTGCGCGCTTTACCTTAGTTCATCTTACTTTACCTTACTCTACCTTACTCTACCTTCCTTACCACCCTTCTCCAGGCCGCCAGCGAGTGATTCCCCGTGACTCCTATCGCGATAAGCAAGAAGGGGAATCAGGAATAAAAATTACCGCACACGGGGTAACGGAGTTGTAGATACCGGATTATCGCAAGTAGCAGTACGGTACCCGTGCAATACCGGTATGATAGCAAATATGCATGTGTGTGTGCTCGAGTACTCTTCCTACCGTGCAGTGCCGTATGTGTGGTGGTGGGTGTCGGTATGTTGGTGGGACGGAAATAGATGCTGAGAGATTTTCGCAAATTGCGGGGGTGGATGGGGTTCGCTTAGTTCCCGGCGTGGGGGGTCTTGTTTGAGGATTCTGCACCATGCTTGTCGGTAGGGTTGGGTGGGCTGTTAAAAAGCCTCGTTGGAATTTGGAAAAGGGGGGGGGACCGGGTGGATGGGTTAGGTGGTACGATGAGCACCATGGGTGACTTGTAAGGGGGTTTTTTTGGGGGGGGGAGTTTGTGGGGGTACCGGTCGATCGAGTGAGAATTTCTGTGGTTTGAAGGAGGAGGGGGGGAGCAGTTGCGGGTGTGGCTTTTCGTGGTACGAGTGTGGTTAGAAAGCTAGCTACTGTAGCTACGGTAACCTAGCCAGAGCTTGCAGGTATCATACCAGAAGCTGGTTTGCGCTGGTGTTGTATAATACCATTACCGGTATAAGTATGATATGGTGATAGAGGTACCGGTGGGTGGTTTGGGGCCACGGTAACTTTCGCGTGGTGCGTTGTAGTGCAAAACGAAACAACAGTCAAACCAGCCCAGCCCAGCCCTCCTCATCGGGAACAGCGAACAATCCCCGGTTCTAGGCGGAGATCAGTACCGATACGCTAGCCTAACATCGCCTCAAAATCAAGAGGTCAAAGCGTGCGGATCGTTCTAGCCTTGTTTTTCATTTTCATTTCATTTTTTCACCTTACCAGTAGTGGGGAATGTGAAAGGAAAGAAAAAAGGAAAAAAAACAAAAAACAGCTTCACCAGGCCATCGCTTTTGCTTGTATCCTGTCCATAGATCCATTTATTGGGCCTGTGGGTTTGCCTAATAAGTCCATCGCCGGGAACTTGCCGCTTCCGAGCTGGCTCCCCTCAGACAAGAAGTACCGGTACTCGTACTCGTACTTGGGAAGAGGGTTTCTCGAAATATATCGTCAATCATCCATGCGAATCTGTGCGTGTAGGCGAAAATGTGATACACATGGAATTTTCGCACCATATTTTGAAAATCCCTCTTCTCAGGTACTTCGTGCCTGCTACGAGCACTTTTGCCAAACCAGTTCGGAGGCAGGAGGAAAAGAAACGGAGGAAAACCCCTTAATTTGTGGGCCCCCATGCCGGGTGAGTCAGATTTAAAATCTCTGGTGCAGGACTGTTGCGCTGGTAGTCAGCAAGGAAGTAGGTGAGCAGGTCGCCATACGGAGCAAGAAAGGGCATACCGGCGTTATAGTGACAGCTCATCTCTCGTACCATACCGTATGCCTAATGCACATTTGCCTGCCGGGGGTGGGCTTTGTTGCCGATAGGTAGGTTTTTGTTAGTTGTACCAAGTAGGCAGGCAGTTTCTTCCTGGACTGGAAAGACTGGCCAGTAACCTGGGGTACGGTATGGTGGAGTAGAATGACATGTACCCGTAGGGCACTTGGCTGACAGCACCGCCAGTTGTGATATATCTCATACGATACCGTGTCTGCCTCCTTGCTTCCCCCCCATCCCGTCTAGGCACTGGAATACGCAATCCCAATCCCCCAATCCAGTTCAAGTCAATGCAATACCCCCCCCCCTCCCCAAATCAAGTAAACTCCCCTCCGAAAGTAGTAACCCAATGCAGGGAACCGCATCGGCAATCGATCGTGCATATTCATAGACGGTACATACAGCCAATGCCGTATATAGAACATTCTAGATCGGGATCTGGTTGGTCGATTCAATCGGTGCCATCCACCCATCCACCAATCCATCGACCAGCAAACGCTGGTTATGTATTAGTAAGGATATCGTAGCACGTTTGTCGCGGCGGTATCTTGAATTGGCCCACAGCGCTTTTGAACGCTGGGTGGGAATACGTCACCTGTTAGAAGAGGATAAGAGGGATAGGAGGAGGAGCCGGAGGAGGAGGAGGGGGAGGAGGTGGAGACTGGCTCTGGGGGTCGCGGGTTTCGGGTTGGTGATCTGCGGCGAAGATTCGATCGGGAGGTTTCCGGAGTGCAGGTGGAAAGGGATATAGGCCGAGGGAGTCAGAAGTAGGGCAATTGCCAGTCTGCCGGGAGGTGGGGGCATTGATGGTAGGTGGAGGAGAAGGAGCGGAAGGAGGAGCGGGAGGAGGAGGAGGAAAAAGAGAGAGCAGGAGCATGGCTTAGACTTTCTGCTTTTGTTTGTCTGTATGTCTGTCGTGTTGTCTTGCCTTGTGTCACCGTAATGGTATTACGAAGCTTCACAGTCATGGAACAACCAATATGCAAGAAATAAACTTACAATCCCAACCTACCGTACTCGGTTTGACACTGAGGGTGTAGGTGGTGGAGTTATTCTTGTTTTGGCCTTTAAGGGGGGAAAAGAGGAAAGAGGGGAAAAAAAGGTATGTTTTTGAATATCCTAATGTTGACTGCCAAAAGCAAGTAATTGGTTACTGTCGCGGACGTACTCGGTTATGCTGGCCAACTCCTTCTACATAGGGTACCGGTATGCACTTCGCAGAACTCATTTTATGCGTGCCGTCGGAGCAGAAATTGTAAGCGGTTTGGGGCGAGTGGCTTGTTTTGTCATGGACTATTCACTTGAGTACGTAAAGAAATCTCCCGCATTGGTGGCTTCCCAGTCATGATTTGTCACTCGGGACCTTGCCAGAGCGAGGACGGGTTGCGAGTCAGAAAGGAGCCATAATGGCTCGTGGCATGCAGGAATAGAGGGCAGCGGGTCAGAATGATCACGGGGGCGAAATGTGTGGCAGCCCCAGTGCGTGCTGGGAAAGTGGCATGTAAGCTCCCTCGCCTACTGCTGGTGATGTCGCGGTTATGACATAAAAGAAGGGGCACGGTAATAGATGTATGTGCTGGAGCAGGCGTGGGAGAAGTTTTAGATGTTCCGCACTGGCCACAATGGACCACTCTAGAAGATTCCAATTTGCCCTAGGTGGGGAATTAATGGTGGTCTATATCATTTCCATCTTATTCCCTTGGCTTGGATTCAATCACGTTAGACACCACTACTTTGAGATGCCATGCGACGGTATGCGGGTAGTAGTTTTATTTAATATCATGGCTGTATGTATATTCCTGCATGTGGGAGAGACGTGTTTTTCAAGGCAGGAAGCAATTATTCTCCTTGATGAATCATAGGCTGTAACGGCCTGTAGGGAATCACGCGAGTGGTTTTTGAGGTATTAGTTGAACGGAGTAAAGTCTGGGAATCCGGGGCTTGGTCATACAATTTCCTGTAGTATTCGGGATGGTGAGAGGTATTATTCACTGGCCTTATGCATACATGGGGGACATGAGAGAAATGTGTAATTGAATGGAAAGATGCTTATTTCCCTCTGGTATCAGCAGGGAGTGGGAGGTTCTGACCGGCACTTGCCTGAGTTTGGATACCTCGGGTATATGGAACAAAGGACAAGGGGCGGTATTCTGAAGAACTTGGGGATAGGGCGAACAGGAGTATTAGCAATCAGGGTCCACACCTTGCTTCTCACGTTTTTTTTTTTGAGATAGCGGGGAATGCGATCTGTAATTCCTGATTGCGGGGGATCGCGTGGGGCGTGTATGCTAAAACGGGTCTCCGGTTGTTCCTCGGCATGTGAAAGGTGGAGGTGCTGCGCTATGGGAGGGTTTGTTCGATAATTTACACTTGCTAACGTGGGTATTGAATTGTGAGCTGGGTTTTGTTACACGGCAGGTGCTGGTTTGTATCATTTCGAACATAACGAACGGGGCCGTATTAGAGGCGCATGGAAGCATGAAGTATTAGGTGAGCAGTCCTTAGTCACCCGAGTATCACATTTATCGATATCGGTCGAACTAGTTGCTGGCAAGCTGTTGAGATCCGCCACTCATACTTCATACTACTTATGCACTAGCTTCGGCCCGTTCGTTGTTTTTGAAATAATATGGTATGTGCTCAAGAATAGGGCGAGTCGAAAATGTGGGGAGAGTCGTTCTCACATCCCTGGACACCTCTAACACTTGGCAGTAGATTGTATGTAGTTAAGCCTTTAACATGTCCAAGAGTAGAGAAGAAATCCCGTGGGCGGTATGAGATTTTTTCTTTCTTTGCCAGGAGGGTATTATATTTATGGCAGCTAGGCTGATAAAGTAGGGCTTGTGGACTAACCCTGTTCCCGAGCCCTGAAGTAAGTCAGTGAAACTTTGTGGAGGGCCGTAGAACTGACTGGGGGAGCCATTTAGTGCTTGAGAGAGATATGGCCATTTTCTCAGGGCTACGTGGGAGGACAGGAGCTAGTCGGCTATATAAACACTTCCTGTAGGAGTCAACGTCATGACTTACGGCCCTGCGGGTGTCTCGGGGGGAGTATGGCTAAATCTTGGCTGCAGAACCCATAGAAATTCCGTAAACCACGTTCGCCGGAGTTGCACCTACACCCGGGGCACACCTCCGGGAGAGCGAAAACCGTAGATAACCTCCCCAGTCCCCTTCTCTTAGCTCGTTGCTCCTCGGAAACTGTGGTGCTGTAGTGGAGTGTACAAAGCACGAGTGACAGCTAATGACAAAATCTCAGCATAGAATTTTGCACACTCCACCGGTGGACTTCAGTGAGATAGGGAATCCGTAACTTGATCAATCCACGAGTCTTTGAATTAAAATTAAACGGTATATTATACTTAGTATTTGTGTGACCTGGTTGGTTAGGCCTTGTAATGGGCTACCAAGGATTTAATACGGCGTTCCCAGTCTAGGCTAGCTTGGGGAAATCTTGCCCTTCAAACCAGCCCACTCAATTGAAGCACGTCTCACCAACGTTCTGAAGGTGTATACTGGGGGGGGATCCTCTGGTCGGTCGGGGTAGCGCCGGGTCGAGCTTCTCAGAAAATATCTGGCGTAGTGATACTCGAATTAGTATTGTGAGGACTTTCTTCTCATTTACAGACTACATCAATAGCCCATGCCCGAGAGTGTTCTTGAACCCCCTAATGCATCACTGCCATAGTAGCTGTGTTCTATAACCTATCCTATGGGAATGGGTGTGGGTAAGCTCTAACCTATGGTGTTCCAACATCAAAACTATCCTCCATTCCAGAGAAAATGCGAGCTACCCCGCCCATATCCCGGTTACCCTGTATTAGAAAGATGGGCTCTGCGTTAGTTTCGATTGAATATCACGTGAAGACTGGGACCCTTGCAGAAGCTCTGAGGCGGTCCTATATAATTGGAATATGGCTGAACTTCATTATAACGGTTTTTCCGTGATTAGCTATGGACGGGCTTTAAAGGAAAATAGGGTCAGTGATAGTGTTCTCCCTCTCCCTCTCCCTAAAATAATAGCATTGTTTGCTGTATTCAATCCGGTAATCATACCTGGACATATTTGCGGTACCCGTATTTCCCCAACCAATTCACCTGACTTCCTACTATATCTACTCCAACAACTCACGTTCCAGGGCGAGGTGGGCTTCTCGAGCTCATCTATCGCCGAACCTAACCCGTCCAAACGCGGTATCTGATTTATCCCGGCCGAATTCAACTCCGATCTATCTTAGCCCAAGAACAGTTGACATGATTTCGGAGTTTGTGATCAGTATGGTACAACGAGGTGATTGGCCTGAGAGATTCCGCGAGAGATTTCTTGTGACAACTGATCGAGGGTAAACAGAGTGGTTGGGCTCTGGATGATCCTTGCGAATATCTTGGGCTGAGGAATTCCTTGTGGAGAGAGTTCAAAAGGGTATATTGTAATTTTACACTATGAGTTTTTGATTGTCTGGAGTTTAAAAGGAGCCATGTTCTTACGGATAATCGATTCAATGTGTGTCGGAGTCATAGACTGGTCGAAAATTAATTTTTTTGGTGTCGGTTAATCCCTATTTCTGCTTGCCCATGCGTCTTCAACGGTTGGCACTGGTAATTGTTGGGATCGATAGAGATAGTGAGTTATGGTTGGTCATGGAAGGCACAGGTAGGATGCTGGGGGGGCAAGGTTGTTTCTGGGGGTTATGGGAGTACGTTTTATTTTTTGGAGCATCAGAGATTTGTCTGAAGGTTGGGAGAGGGTTCTAGAGATATGTCTTTCATTTTTTATCACGGAAGTGGGCGGAGGAACTCAGACATGTGTGGAACCACAGAGATGGGTGTAGCCATCCATGGAGGGATCAGGTTGCTTTGATGATGTTTTACTTATACACCTGTCATTACCGATTAGTTCAAGATCAGAGTTATCCCACCACAGCGAAGTCCCATCCTATTCCGCTCTGTTACCGCGGCGCATTCTTATACTAGCGTCTATCATAATAGCAATCCGTGCGAAAAGCCTGGATGAATGAGAGGGTTTAGGTTAACTTAGATCCACCGACAACAGGAAAATATGAGAATTTGGTGATCCTTTTGGCTTACAACAATGACTTGCGCTACCCGGTGTTCACAACGGTCCGGGGGTTCGGCAAGGAACGCGGCAGGCGATTGGCAAGAACTCGGGACGGGACTGGACGGCTTTCCTGAAACTTGCTCTGTCCGAGGCGACGATACCAGCACCCCATGGTGGCCTCCTATGGGTCGGCCGATATGGTGAGACAGTGGAGTCTAGGGGTGGAGGTGGGACACGGGTTACTCGAAGGGACGGCATGAGCGATGTTCCATGCGCTTGACATTAAATCTTTAGGTTGAATCGCTAATACACCTGCTGTTGGGGGATGATGGTTTTTTGGATTTTACCTACTATCCAAATAACGACTCCTTTCACTGTGTTCCACAATCCGTGGGCGAGAACCGGGGAATTGGGGTAGTAGGGTGGGAAAGTGTTTAGTTTAGGAGAGGGAGGGGGGGGATATGGTCCAAAATTAGGTGGGGTTACAACCGGAATGGGTATTCCGAGTGATACATATGATATAAAAAGTGGCAGCTTGGGGGGTGTAATTGAGTGACCAAATATGGAGGGAGGAGCCGACGGTGGGTGATTGGGGAAGCTTGCCACGACAGACTAGATTCCCAGGCCCATAGTTCTTCCGGGCCTTGGCATATAGGGAATGGGCAGTCAGTCCCCCCAGGAATGACGGACTATCCCCGGTAGCCCGTTTAGTGCTGACATCCCCTGGGGTGACGGGTCAGAACTTTGGAGGGATAGTTAGTGCAGGCCACGATGGCCTCTCTGTTCCCTTACAGAATTCGCTGACCGTGGGCTCACGAACAGCAGGTGATTCTTGACACTTTATTTGGTTGTTCGGCTAGTTGCATGGTGTCCCTACGGATTCTTGCCAGGGGTGAGTCACTGCGAGTGATATCTAGTGAGTTCTCATTTGCCTGAATCGGACTACAATGCTTTCTTCTGGGCGGTAATACCTATAACTAATTAGCGCAGTATCCGTTTCCAGTGAAGCCCAAAGCCTGCTATCACTCTTCTTGCGCTCTAGGGTGTCTGCTCATGCCAACACGGATATGACCAAATCACCTTTAGTGGAAGGTTCAAGTTTAAAGCGTATATTTCCTCCCAAATATCTCCACTAGATTAAGCTAATGCTAATAATGTTTGTGCTAATGAGTGATAAAAAAATTGTAAACCCCATGCTCCCATCCTCGAAACGGAAATGCGAATCTAACTCCACAACCATGCAATGCAATTATTAAAAAGAAAGAAGAGGGGTCTAAGTAAGATGGTAAAATAATGGAAACCACCCGGCAACTGCTTCATCCTTAAAAGGCATCAATTCTCAATCCACCCCAAGCCGCATTCCAAACAACCTCATTGTTATCCCCAACAGAGACAACCTCATATGCCTTGGCCCCCTGAGTCGGGCAGTCGAAAGTCAATCCGGAACCATCAACAACCTCAGCCTCGGCCCACCCGGTGACACGGAAGGTGCCCTTAAACTGATCCCTGAAAGGTCTGTGATTGAAGGTGGAGCTTGCGATGTTTATATCCCCGATGGTGTACACCTGGATCTCCCCGGTGCCGCTGAACTGAGTCGGGTATCCGAATGCCAATCGGCACTTATACCCACTGAGACTCTCGCGGAAATCGAACTTGACGAGGGCTTGGGAGTTGTGCTTGCCGTTGGCGCGGGAGACGATTCCTTTGTCGCTAACGCCGAGGGGGGTCTCGGGGGCGTCTTCGTTGATGTTGACCACCAAGTTGGAGTTGATCACTTCCTTGACGTGATCACGGGGAGCGAGGTTCTCCGCGGCGGGGAGGGCAGTGGCTAATGTGGCGAAGATAGCGATAGCGGAGGAGAAGATAGCATACTTCATTTTGATTGGTTTTGTTTGTATAGGTTTGGGAAGTTGGTATTGATGAGTAGAAGAGGGAGGTTATGAGAATTAGAAGATTGAGAAGATAGTGAAAATGGTAATGTGACTTTGTAGTACTGTTGAGAGATGTCGGAGAAGATGGTTTTTTCTAGATTGTGGGATCTAGGAGAGTATTTATGTATCTCATCTTCTTGCGCAGTGCTTAGATCTCCGAGTCAATCATTGTGATGCTATTATCGATACCACAAGGCAATACCTGCACCGCCGAGGATGACTACTGTTGGCACTTGTCTGTGGTGCTACTCCCGGCGATCCCCGCGAAAACCTGGAGTTTCGATAAACTTAGGGTAAGTTGCGGCTGTGGTGGCAGCCCATAGCTAGGTACAGTACAGCCTTGAATGATGGCCATTTTTTTGTGGGTCAGATGTTGTGGCCGAGAATCCATCCTCCTTACTTTTGTGTGTGTCTGTTTTCCCGGCATATCTTTCCACTCGTTCGGCTAATATCCTGTCATATCAATATTATGATATATTTCGGGTGGGTCCAACATGAGAATGGCCTATTTCCATGCGTGGCTCAGTGGGGCTTGGGGCTTACGTTGGGCAACCGTGTTTCTGGAAACCCCCAAACCCTGGCCCTGGTGCTCACTACCAATCATCACGCCGTAAGGACTCGGGTAATTGGACCATGTGCTATGTACTCGGGTACAGTAGCCCAAAATTTCCTCCTCTGGAGAACGGGGCAAATACACACCAGACAACCGCGGTATTGTACCGAAGCAATTTTAAAAGGAAAAAACACCGGACCTTACCGAGAGAGACAAGCCCAACGTCCTATGTGTACCGCGCGGTCTGGTTGTTCGAGTCCTTACGGTAGTTATATCCCCAATTAGGAAATGGCTGAAATCGAAAGATAAGCGAGAGTTAGCTGGTTGGGCCTAGATACTGCAGCCCGATTGTCGTTTGCAGGCGGCTGAGCTGTGTTGGCTGCACCGTGATGAGATTTGGTAGGGCTGAAACCGTAATAGCATGATGTAAAATAGCATCCTTGACCGAAGCCAGCGGGAGTCGGGCCGAGTTACTAGCCGCAGGCAGGGTGTACCGAGGGAGGGCGGTGTATGTTTTGTATAGTGCTTAGATGCGAGTAGATTTTTAGCCGTATGTTTCCCTAGTCCCTCTCCACCATCCCTGTAGTCTCCGGGTTCTGGGGAAAAAGCTTCTGGGGGGGGGGGCGTTTTCCTGACACGGTGTATGATTGGCCTACTGGACGTGCTGGATCTCATTAATCCCTATTTTCAATTCTGTTAACCTGTCAACCCAAGCCTACAGTTGGGTTTAACGACTGCCTTCTGCTGTTGATCCGATCGGGGATTTAAGGGCTCTTTTACCATATTCGCAGCAGACCCTTAGGTTACCGTAGTTAGCAGCTATTTCGGTTAATCTGTCTGTCACGGGTGCCTTTTTTTCCTTTTCAGCTTGGAAGCTTAGCTGGAGATCTCTGGGATTTAGGAGGAAGTAGAACCGCTGGCTAAGCTGAACAAATTTATAAGAGTACGATGTTTCTGCAGTCCGAGAAAATCTACATCTTACCAGACCAGGAGCGAAAAGAGTAAAAAGATAAACCTAATGGGAGTAATGCTGTAGTTGGTTTATGTTTTAGGGTTAGCTTTTCTGAAGTTGGAATTAAAATAATATCAATGGGTCAGCACCAATGTCTCAAATGTTGAGGAACTAGTCACTACAGCGTTGGCGAGGATATACCGGTAGTGGTTAGAATTGACTCGGGGGGTACCACATATGACCGATGGTCGGTGTGTGATACCGTGGAAACTCATGGGGGCCCGACTGGGGCTGGGGGAGCACTGGATCAATACTGGGTGCAGTGTCAGCTAGTGGTGCAGCTAGTGCAGTAGCTGCGCCGAGCTTACCAGCAGAGGCTTACCCCACCGTGAGCCATCAGGCTTCGGGTTGGGCCAACCAAGCACAACCAAGCTGGGAGAAATAGTAACTAGTCACATGATAGTCTCTAGCACCGCCCGGGCTTTGGTGGGTATATTGTTGCAAAAGGGAAGGAGGAGTGAGCGAAGGGGGAAAAAGCGGATCCTATGGAACCATCTACTTATGATACTCTCTAGATAGCCTTGTATGTTACTAAGAGACGTTCTTGGTTTACCCTGTGTGTACTCGTGCTTCTCTACCAAGTTTGGTTTCCACATTTGTAGTAGGGAGGGCGAGTCACTTGACGGATGGAGAATAGTGGGGGGCTGGTATATGGCAAGCGACAACTAAACAACTTGGAGCATGATAAGTACGGCTATATTCTCCTTAATTACCTTTCAATGGTCATGTCCTATTAAACCCTGGTCACTATCGCACTATGCTACTTATC
Source organism: Tuber aestivum (assembly GCA_900010015.1). Lineage (NCBI taxonomy): Eukaryota > Fungi > Ascomycota > Pezizomycetes > Pezizales > Tuberaceae > Tuber > Tuber aestivum. The sequence continues at coordinate 31,785 of LN891296.1, forward strand.
GAAGGCCTTGAGCTTGAATATATATATAGTTCATTTACGTACAGGCAAGGTGGTGGTGGGGGTAGATCAGAAACTATCCTTCTCTAGGAGAATATAGCCGATTTTCCCCTCTACCGGTATTCCAAATGGGGGAACCAAAACTTGGCAGAGAAGCACGAGTATTCCACATGAATGTATTATAATAGTTGACTGTCTACACAAGAAAGGAGAATAAGTTAGTGTTACTCTGATTGGGTAAATCTCTGTTCCAACCGTCTTTCAAGGTCTTAAAAACGATGTTAATTTTTAGAGATAGTGGCTTTGCTAGATTAGGTTAAAGCCGAGCCACATATTATATGCGCCTGAGGTAGGAGGAATATATATGTATTTTAATCCGCTTTAGACTCCTAAGCGCGTTGGGTATCGCGGGGACCGGGAAGGAATTGTGTGACGAGTTGGTGGGCTTTATATTGTTTATTGTGCAATATAGCCTGAGAGAAGTGAAACGGTGTTACAACGGGGGTAGGGGAGGGCTCTACAAAGCACAACGGGAACGAAATGAACGAGTGAATGTATGTTGGGTGACTGCTGCTTCGCCTAAGTTTGTGAGTGTGCGCTGCTGACTTCTAACACATACCGGACTCCCCCGTCCTCCATTCCCCCCTGACGCCCTCTTCTCCGTTCAGGACAGCTCAAATACAGTACTCCACTGTTAATATTTGGGAAGCCAGGGCCCATGACCCCGTGGCGGTGCCACCCGCGCTTGTTAAACGCTCCAGTGACTCCCGAGTATCACAAATTTGCATAACCCAACTCTCTTAAACCGGAAGCAAAACCCCCTGCTTTTTAAACCGGTGAAAACCTATAAGTATCCAACAGCTATGCTGAAGGGGATGCCATGAGTGTAGTTGGACTCATTTTGGCAGTGCATGACACTTCAATCTCCGGGGATGTAGTGATCTAGGCGGGTGTCGTGCAAGAACTGCACTTTTGCCCGGAACAACCTTCCGATACAATGGCAGACGGCGGCTCTGTGTAGTGTCTTTTATATTTAGGAGCCACTGCGTACATACTCTACGCGGTGAGTGCCGGGGGGCGGGAAACTTGCTGTGCCCGACGGTCAGTCCTAAACGTCCCTTCTGCTTGTACTGTTGGTCCCATCCTTCACAGAGGATGGGCGGTCTGAACTATTGGGTACGCCGACACCCCTCACGTACAGGGAAGGGTGGGCGGGGTGCGGGATGTTTTGGAAAATATATTATCCTGTGGAAAGAAGAGGTGATGTTGAACCCCACGTGTAAATGCGTCTTCAACAGTTGATAGAGCCGGTTGGTGTGAAGGGGTCGGCTCGAGTATCACCGAGTTGAGTAGCGGATACAAGGTGGGGAAATAGCTCGTGTGCTATGCCCTCATCTTTGCTTGGGCACAGTTTATTTGACTCGATGGCCCTGTAGATGTCTCAAATTTACGAATATAGCGCTCCTCGACGGATGACCTAGGGTAATAATATAGACCTACGGGAAATAGGCAGGAGCCATCGTTAGGCAAGGGACTAAGGGCCCTTGTTATCTTCTTCGTGGGCGGAGGTCTTTCTAATTGAAGGGGACGCTCGTCTTACAGCTTGAGTCACTATCCCTGGGATACTGCCACTATCCATACATCGAGTGGAGTTTCCTTCCGATTTTCAATAAAAGTAAAGTAGTTCTCAGCTGATTTGAGGCTTGCCCAGGGCCGTCATAAACAGAGCAGGCAACTTTTCTCGACTAAATTCTTTGTTCTGGCTAGTAGTACCAGTAACTAGCTATCGATAGTGCAGTATCTAGTGAAACTCGAAGCATGTTATTTCTCTTGTGCTTAGCGGTTTTTGCTGGAGCTCGCACGAGTCAGACTAAATCTCTTTTCATAAGGAAGACAGGCTTAAAGTGTATATTTCCTCCATATATTTTCACTAGATGATTAATCTAATACTAGTGGTACTTGTACAATTGAATGATAGCAAATTCTGTAACCCTGTGCTCCGATCCTTGAAACAAAATGCAAACCCAACCCAGATACCATGCAGTGCAATGCTTAAGAGAAAGAAAATAGAGTTAAATAACTGGGTGAAAGAATGGGATCCACGGTGTAAGCGAGAGCTCAACCAACAACCACTCCGTCCTTAAAAGGCATCAATTCTCAATCCACCCCAAGCTGCATTCCAAACAACCTCATTGTTATCCCCAACAGAGACAACCTCATATGCCTTAGCCCCCTGAGTCGGGCAGTCGAAAGTCAATCCGGAACCGTCAACAACCTCAGCCTCGGCCCACCCGGTGACACGGAAGGTGCCCTTAAACTGATCCCTGAAAGGCCTGTGATTGAAGGTGGAGCTCGCGATGTTTATATCCCCGATGGTGTACACCTGGATCTCCCCGGTGCCGCTGAACTGAGCCGGGTATCCGAATGCCAATCGGCACTTATACCCACTGAGACTCTCGCGGAAATCGAACTTGACGAGGGCTTGGGAGTTGTGCTTGCCGTTGGCGCGGGAGACGATTCCTTTGTCGCTAACGCCGAGGGGGGTCTCGGGGGCGTCTTCGTTGATGTTGACCACCAAGTTGGAGTTGATCACTTCCTTGACGTGATCACGGGGGGCGAGGTTCTCCGCTGTGGGGAGGGCAGTGGCCAAGGTGGCGAAGATAGCGATAGCGGAGGAGAAGATAGCATACTTCATTTTGATTGGTTTTGTTTGTATAGGTTTGGGAAGTTGGTATTGATGAGTAGAAGAGGGAGGTTGTGAGAATTAGAAGATTGACAAGATAGTGAAAATGGTAATGTGGCTTTGTAGTACTGTTGAGAGATGTCGGAGAAGATGGTTTTTTCTAGATTGTGGGATCTGGGAGAGTATTTATGTATCTCATCTTCTTGCGCAGTGCTTAGATCTCCGAGTCAATCATTGTGATGCTATTATCGATACCACAAGGCAATACCTGCACCGCCGAGGATGACTGCGGTTGGCACTCATCTATGATACTACTCCTGGTGATCACCGGGAAAACCTGGAGTTCGATAAACTTAGGGTAAGTTGCGGCTGTGGTAGCCCATAGCTAGGTACAGCCTAGAAAGATGGTCATTTTTCGAAAGTCAGCTGCTGTA
>LN891296.1:34918-58003 GCA_900010015.1 Tuber aestivum
AGTGGCCAAGGTGGCGAAGATAGCGATAGCGAGGAGAAGATAGCATACTTCATTTTGATTGGTTTTGTTTGTATAGGTTTGGGAAGTTGGTATTGATGAGTAGAAGAGGGAGGTTGTGAGAATTAGAAGATTGACAAGATAGTGAAAATGGTAATGTGGCTTTGTAGTACTGTTGAGAGATGTCGGAGAAGATGGTTTTTTCTAGATTGTGGGATCTGGGAGAGTATTTATGTATCTCATCTTCTTGCGCAGTGCTTAGATCTCCGAGTCAATCATTGTGATGCTATTATCGATACCACAAGGCAATACCTGCACCGCCGAGGATGACTGCGGTTGGCACTCATCTATGATACTACTCCTGGTGATCACCGGGAAAACCTGGAGTTTCGATAAACTTAGGGTAAGTTGCGGCTGTGGTAGCCCATAGCTAGGTACAGCCTAGAAAGATGGTCATTTTTCGAAAGTCAGCTGCTGTAGGCCAAAATCCCGTCTCCTTGCCTTCATGTGTGCCTATATTTTTCCCATGTATTTCCATGTAAAGCAGTAATATTTGGATAGGATCCAATACTGCTAGAATCATAGGACTGGTGTATGTCCCTATGTGGCTCATTAGGCGAGTGGCTTACGTTGGGCAGGCATATTTTTTTGAACCGGGTTCCGGGAGACCCCCAACCCTAACCCTGTTGCTTATTTTTGACTGCGGCCCTGAGACCTTATTCCCGGCTTATAATGGGCTGAAAAGGTGAGATAAGTGATATCATAGTTGATGGTGCTCAAATTCCGTAATACAACCGTGGCACGCGCAGTACACTTCTGAGTCGTACTGGTTGATTGTGACAAGGGAATTCAGTAAGACTGACAAAAGCATAAAATTTCATCCTGGACTGAAGTCGGACTGAGGTTAGACCGGTCTACTGTACTAATTGTAGGTATGGTGCACGCGAAAATGGGACGGGGTATGTACCGTACCGGTATTGTGTGAGCGCTCGGATGCTCACGAGTTTTTCGCCATATATTTACTTCGCCCTCTTTTTCAGGCATCGGAGCAAGAGAAACCCTTGAAACCCACCTCAGGATCCCGGCTAGCCTGCTAATCTCTAGATTCGGAGGCGAAAGCTCCTGAGAAGGAGCAACTTTTTCCGACTCGATACGTGGCTATCCTACGTGATGTGTTAGATCTCATAGCCAGTATTCGCAATACTGTTAACCTGCTAATCAAGGCCTACCCTTGGCTGGAGGGCTTGCTTCCGCTGCTGATATTCCGATAGGGGATTTCAAGAGTATTTTTTCTCACTATTAGCAGGTGGCCTTCAGGTTACTACCACTGGTAAGTGTTTTAGTGGAGTTCTCATGTGTGGCTTTTTCCCTTTCAGCTTGCCGGGAAGCCCAATGGTTCACACCTCCGGAGGATGCAGAAGAGTTGCTCCCTACTAGTATCTCCGTGAGATGATCTAAGATACAAGAGTGGGGTTTCCATCTTCTGAGATGGTCTATTTTTCTTTACCGGGCCAGGGGTAAAAAGAGCAAGTGGGTGCGCCCGATAAAAGTAATGGTGCAGTAATGGAATAATTTTCGGGTTTAATACCCTGACAGAGCTGATTTAAATTGGCCAGTCCTAACAACTCAGGTATTTTGTTACTAGTCACTGTAATGATAATGGTGGATTGATTTGAGAGGTATAACAAAAGAGAAGTAGGGTGGATGAAAGAGAATGAGGAAAGAAAAAGCTGCAAGGGGCTACCTACCGATGATACTCTCCACACAGCCCCATATGTTACTAAAGGACATTCACAGTTTACTCTGTGCATACCTCACAAATGTGCCATGGCGATTGAATAGACGTAAAAAAGGGAGGGAATAATGTTACGCCTGCCGGGTAGAGGTCTGGGAACTGCGGCGGTAGTAGTTATATCCCCTTACTCTTCTGTCATGTGTAGAAATGCATTTAGCTGGAGGGGGTAGGCATGGTTCCCAAATTGAGCGGGTTCCAACTGGAATGCCTATTTCAGTGGGTAGGAAAAGTGGCAAGGGAAGTGGTATATTTGGTTCGGTAATATGAAGGACACAGGAGACTGTGGATGATTGAGGCAGTTTTCCGCGCCATACTGAATTTCCGGGCCCACGCACCTTCCGGTCCTTTGCCAATGAGGTATAGGGTGTCCTTCGGTGCCAACCTGCCTCCTTGGGTCGCGGTACAGACCATCGGAAGCGTTACCAGTGCTATGGTCATGACAGCCTTTCTGCTCGCTTGCAGCCTTCACTGGCCATGGGCCCACGAAAAGCGGGTGGACCTTGACTCTTGATTCAGCTCGGTAGGTTGCGCAATCCCTGGTAGGGATGATTATGCATGAGTGATATCTGGTGAGTGGTCTCTTGTCGGGATAGCTCTATGATTCTTCTTTCTGGGCAGTAAACCTCGGTGGTTACGAGCAACTATCCGGGGAAACTGTCAAGCCTCAAACTGGGGCACAACTCCAAGGCAGATTTGCGGGGCGCAGTAAGCAAATGGTGACTTCGCTCACGCAGTATTAGGCTGCTTCTAGTAGCCTGTTAGACCCAATTACTAATTTTGCACAATATCAGTGTCTAGCGAAATTCAAAGTCTACTATCGCTCTTGTTCTGGGTAGTAGGGGCCTCTGGTGGTATTCGCGCGACGGAAACCAAGTCACTTTCAAAGTAGGGCTCAAGTTTAAAGTGTAAATATCCCCCCACATATCTCTACGGTGGTTAATCTAATACAAGAAATACTCGCACAATTAAATGACAACAAAATTTTGTAACCCCATATTCCAATCCTCGGAACAAAATGCAAACCCAACCCCACTTCTACTATGCAATGCAATGCTTAAAAGAAAGGATATAGAATTAAATGAGAAGAGAAGAGTGGGAATACAGTGCAAACAAAAGCTCATCCAACAACCACTCCACACCTACAAAACATCAACTCTCAATCCACCCGAAGCCGCATACCAAACAACCTCATTGTTATCCCCAACAGAGACAACCTCATATGCCTTAGCCCCCTGAGTCGGGCAATCAAAAGTCAATCCGGAACCATCAACAACCTCAGCTTCACCCCATCCGGTAACACGGAAAGTGCCCTTAAACTGATCCCTGAAAGGTCTCTGATTGAAGGTGGCGCTCGCGATGTTTGCATCCCCGATGGTGTACACTTGGATCTCCCCGGTACCGCTGAAGCGGGCCGGGGGGCCGAATGCCAATCGACACTTATACCCTCCAAGTCCTTGGGGGAAATCAAACTTGACGAGGGCTTGGGAGTTGTGCCCGTTGTTGGTGCGAGAGACGATTCCTGTGACGCTAATGCCGAGGGCGGCGTTGGGGGTGTCCTCGTTGATGTTGACCACTGCACTGGAGTTGATCACTTGCTTGACGTGATCGCGGGGGGCGAGGTTCCCCACGGCGGGCTCTACCGGGGCAGCGGCCGGAAGGGCAGCGGCAAAGGTAGCGAAGATAGCCATAGCGGAGGAGAAGATAGTAGACTTCATTATGATGTTTGGCTTGGTTTGGTCTAGGAAGTTGAAATTAAAAACCGAAGAGGAGGGATGGTGATAATTGGAGGATTGAAGATATTGTAATGATGGTAATGTGACTTTGCAGTACTGTTATGAGATGTCCAAAGGGATGATTTTTTTCCACATCGCAGGATCTTGCAGAGTATTTATGTCACTCACCTAGCTATGCAGGGCTCAAATATTCAAGTCAAACACGGTGATGCTATTATCGATGCCACAAGGCATTGCCTGCACTGCCCGGGATGATATCATAGCTGTTAGTGCTCATCTACTCTCTCCGGTGAGAATCGCCAAAACTTGTTGTTTTGATAAACCTAGGGCAGGTTGCGGCTCTGGGGGTAGCCTGTTGCCCGATACAACCTTGAGTGATGGCCCTTCTTGGAAAGTCAGATTTTGTGGCCCAGAACCCAGTCTCCTACCTTTCCGCGTTCCTACATTTTTCCCCAATGGATTTCCGGGTAGGGCGGGATTGGGGCTTGTATAATATCCTATATTGCCGGTATGATAGGACGGATACGAGAATTGTGTGTTTACATGGGTGGCTCATTAGGGCCAGTGGCTTACGTTGGACAGGCATATTTCTTTGAACCAGGTTCATGGAAGCTGCCCAACCCTAGCCCTACCACTTATTACTGATTGACCCACTGTGGTCATGTCCCCAATTTATAAAGGGCTGAAAAAATTAGATAAGTAATATCCGATAGTGCTCAAAACACCTCAACACAATTATGGCGTGTGCCGTACGGTACACCTCCGAGCTGTACTGGCTACATTGTAAGGGGGGATTCAGTAAGACGGCAATAAGATAAAATCTCATCCTGGACTGGAGTCAGATCAGGATCAGACTGAAATACTAGCTGCGAGCAAGGTATACCGGAAAACGGGGGGTATGTATTGTGTGGGCACTAAGATACTCGCGGGTTATGTTGATACTATTGTTGAGCATGGGAGATAGAAGCAGGGAATTTGATGTGTTTCCTAGCTACGATCGTTGCTACGATACGAAAAGGGGAATACAGGATATCCAAGCCTCGCTCGCTAGGGCCTCCCCATACCCTAAAAACCATAAGGATAACCATAGTACCGCATGCTGGCACTTTTCGCTATATAGTTCCATTAGTCTCTATTTTTACGTACTTTTTGCTTAGGGCGAGTACCGGTACGGTGTTGCAAAAGCTCTAGACACCCACTGCAGGAATCTCCGCCAGCCAGGTAATCCAGCGGGTCAGAGCTAGGGGCTCCTAGGAATGAGTAGCATTTTGGTATTCGCAATTCTATTCGCTTGTCCATCTAAACCCATCGTGGGCCGAAAGGCTCACTTCCGCCCTTGACAGTCCAATAGGGGATTTCAAGGGGTTTTGTTTAACGGTATTAGCAGGGGACCCTCAGGTCACCGCCGCCAATGGCCATTTTGGTTGAGCGATCATATCTGACTTATTTCCCTTTTAGTTTGGAGGGCAAGTCCAAGCGCTCAAAGGTTTAGGAGGAAGTGTCCCGGGAGTGTTCTTGGCCACTAGTACCTTCGAGAGCTGAACTAAGATACGAGTTTGAGGTTTCCATGGTCCGAGAGTCATTCATATCAGTATCGTACCAGGTCGAGAGTGAAAAGATTAAGTACTTTTTAGGGATAGCCCTCTAAAAGAGCTGATTTTGGTTGGTTGGTCCTAACGGCTCAAGAGTTGAGAGACTGGCTACAACAGCGACAGCAAGGATCGGGATAATTGGAGTTTATTAGGGAAGTACAGTACACGTAACAAGTATAGCAAAAGGGGGCAGGGGCTAGTGAGAAAAAAAGAAAAAAGGAAAGTCTTGTGGGGTCCCCCACTCATGATACTCCTCACACAGCATCGTAGGCTATGTTAATTAAAGGCCTTCGCTGTATACCCCATATATAGTCCACACAGATGTGCCATGGTAGTTTACTAACTAAACGAAAAAGGCTGTGCCACGTCGACTGGGCGGATCCCTTCTCGGAGGGCGACATGAGGTCTCTAAAACCGACCAAATTTTTGGAGATAGGGACCTGCGCTAGGCTGTGTTAGGTTCGGTCATCTTGTGTGTCTTGGGTGGGGGGAGTATAGATATGTGTATTTTAACACACTTTTGATTCTTAAGCGTCCCTGGCGTTGGAGTGACCGAAAAGGGGCTGTATGCTCTTGGAGCAGACTATTTACTGTCTATAATACAAAGCCAAGGGGGTTACAAGAAGTGAGGGGGAAAAAAGAGAAGTTATTAGCGACAGCCTACGGACGAGGGGAAAGGCACGAGTGGGTAAATTTAGATGGATAACCACTGTTCCGCCTAAACCTCTCAGTGGGCGTTGGTAGTTTCCAACTCAGACCAGACCGGACTCCGCCCCTTCATCCTATTCACCCTCCCGATATTTCTCTCCAATAATCTCCCCGTTATTGCTACTCCCATCGCACAGATCCTTGCGGCTGCTACTGCTGCTGCCGTTAGAATCTGCGCCACTACTCTGGGCTCCTCTACTGATGGCTGATCATTCCCCCACTTTCTTTTCCAAGAAGCATTCTCTTCGTTGCTGGTGCCATACTAGGTGACCGGCCGATAGTACTCCCAGACCTTAGCTTGTGGGGTGTAGGGCCGGACGGTTGAGGGCGCTGCTGGTGTTGTAGTGATGGTGGTCTCTCTGTCTGCTTGTAGCATTCACTGGGAATGGGCCCACGAGGAGCAGGTAAAGCTTGACTCTTTATTTGGCCGCTTACTGGGTTATCCGAGAACAGCTGTGGGGAGTCATTGCGAGTGATGTCCTGTGAGTGGTCACCTGATCGAAGGAAACGACAGTTCTTTTTTCTAGGCTCTATCGCAACTGTCGAAGGTGGCAATTGTTGAGTTCCAACACACTTTGTAACTATTTGTGGGATTTATAGCTCTGTAGTTAGTGAATTATTTACCCTCGCTCCGGCATTTAGTAATCTATCCGAGAAGCCTATTATTCTCAATAGCTACTCATGACAGTGTTAACATCTAGGGAACCTCAAAGGTCATATCACCCTTCGTGTCTTCTGTGATCTCTAATGGTACTCACACGAGTAAGGCCAAATCGCTTAGAAAAGGGGCTCAAGTTTAACTTGTATATTTCCTCCCATCTATCCCTAACACCCGACAAATCTAAAACAAGCGTTTGTTTAAATGAATGACAATAAAATACGCAAGACCAAGCTCCGACCCTCGAAAATTCAACTCTACTACAGCCATGCAATGCAATACTTAAAAAGAAAACAAATAGAGTTGGATAACTAAAAAAAGAGCAGGAACCACGGTGCAAGTGAGAGCTCACCCAACACCAAATCCACCCTTACAAAACATCAATTCTCAATCCACCCCAAGCCGCATACCAAACAACCTCGTTGTTATCACCAACAGAGACAACCTCATATGTCTTAGCCCCCTGAGTCGGGCAATCAAAAGTCAATCCAGAACCATCAACAACCTCAGCTTCACCCCACCCGGTAACACGGAAACTACCCTTAAACTGATCCCTGAAAGGTCTCTGGCTGAAGGTGGCGCTCGCGATATTCGCGTCCCCAATGGTGTACATTTGGATCTCCCCGCTGCCGCCGAAGTGGGCAGGGGAGCCGAATGCCAATCGACACTTATACCCGCTAAGGCCTGCGGGGAAATCAAACTTGACAAGGGCTTGGGAGTTGTGTCCGTTGTTGGTACGAGAGACGATTCCTGTGACGCTAATGCCGAGGGCGGCGTTGGGGGTGTCCTCGTTGATGTTGACCACTGCGCTGGAGTTGATCACTTGCAGGACTTGAACTTGGGGGGGTGCAGGGCTCCCCGCCGGGGCAGCGGTGGGGAGAGCAGTGGCCAATGTAGCGAAGATAGCAATAGCAGAGGAGAAGATAGCTGACTTCATTTTGAACGGGTTGGTCTGGGAAGTTGGTAATAAAAAAATTGAAGATAGCGTAAGGATGGCAATGTAGCTTGGTAGTAAGGTCAAGAGATGTCTGAGAGGATACTTGTTCCGGACCGTGGGATCTTGGACAGTATTTATATCATTCGTCCCGTTTTACAGCACTCAATCCTCGAGTCAACGAGGGTGATGTTATTCTCGACATCACAAGGTAATAGCTGCACTTCTAAGGATGTCTGTGGTTGGTGCTTATTAACCACTCCTAGCGGACACCGCGAAAGCCTGGGGCTTCGATGAACTAGGGCTACATTCCAGCTGGGGTGGCTGCCCACCAACCTATCCAGCCTTGAATGGTGACCTCCTTCCAAAAGCCAGCTGTCGAATGGTAGGCCGGGATCTAGAACCCCCGCCCTTGTATATTCCGACATTTCTCCAGCACACACTTCCAGGTAAAGCAGCATTAAGGCCCCGACAATAGCCATCGGTGGCTCATTGAGGCTTACGTTAGCGGGCATACTGGAGAAGCATCAACCCTAACCCTGCTGCTTACTACTAGCTGCGGTATGATACTACAGTATCGTCACATCCCCAACCCGGAAAGGGCTGAAAACATTTAATAGGATACGTGATATAGACAACAGTGCTTGTATACAATGTGAAGTATAATATCTGAGGATAAGGCGTTGGTCTCTTTGGTGTAGAGTGGCTATGCAAATTCAAACAAGCAACATTTCCAGATACTTATCCCCGGATACAAGTATGATGCTTGAATGTACACTCCAACACAATCGCGGCATGTACTGTACCCCCTGCGCCGTACTATACTGGTTTGCTTCGCGGCAAGGAAATTCAGTCAGACTAACGATAGCATAAAATAACATGGACTAAGGTCAGACCAAAGTCGGACCGAAGTAGTACCTGAAAACAGGGGGGTATGTTTTGTATGGGCATTCGGATACACATAAACTTTTCGTCATATACGGCGCTCACCCAGCCCCTATCTTCGTGTATGCTTTCCCTTGGGCGAGTATCAGAGAAAAATCCCCAGATTATCATCGCTAATAACAATTTAAAAAGAGCGATCTCTTACAGTTTCTTCACTCCTCAACAAAGTGTTCCAGAGTTTGAGAGGCAGTAGAAGACACTAGTACCCTTGCCAGCTGAACCAAGATACGAATGAGAGGCTTCCATAATCCGGGCTGGGCTATATCCGATAAAGCTAAGAGTGAAAAAAGTAAGGCCATGAGCCCAATGAAAAGAATACAATCGCAGATTACACTTCCAGGTTAATTCTCCAATGGAGTTGATCCTAATTGGTCAATCCTAACGAGTTAACCTGAAATGTTGAGTGACTAGCCCCTCTATCGATATCAGAGATGGTAATAGGCAGTTAGAAACATTGCAAACAACCAACGAAGGGAAAGACACAAACAAGTGGATATATGTATATTGGAAAGCAATCGCTTCTCCTAAATCTCTGATTGGGCACCCCCCCAGCTTTATCCCAGACAATCTTCCCATTATTTCTGTTCCCATCACATAGATTCTTGTGGCTGCCGCCACTACTACTGTCAAAATCCGCGCCACTAAGGCTTCTCTACTGATGGCGAGTGATGTCCTGTGGGCGGTCACTCGACCGAAAGAACGACAGTTACTTTTCCTGTGCCCTACCGTAACTGTTGAAGGTGGTGGTTCAAGATATTGAGCTCTAACATAACTTATTACCACTTATAAGAACTATGGCTCTGTAGTTAGCAATGATTTAACCTCGCTCACACGTTTAGTGATCTATCTGAGAAGCCATTGTTCTCAATAGCAGCTCAATGCGGGGTTAACATCCGGGGAACCACCAGGCCCATATCGCCCTTCGTGTGCTCTACAATCTATAATGGTGATCGCATAGGTAAGACTAAATCGCTTTCGGGAGCGGCTCGAGTTTAAAGTGTATATTTCCTCCCATATATCTCTAATGTTCGACAAATCTAAAACCAGTGTTCGTTCAAATGAATGACAATAAAATATGCAACACCAAGCTCCAATCTTTGAAAAAAAAATGCAAACCTGACCCCACTTCTACCATGCCATGCGATGCTTAAAAGAAAGAAAATGGAGCTGAATAACAAGAAAAAAGAGCAGAAACCACGAGGCAAGCAAAATTTCACCCAGCACCCACTCAACCCTTACAAAACATCAATTCTCAATCCGCCCCAGGCCGCATACCAAACAACCTCATTGTTATCCCCAACAGAGACAACCTCATATGCTTTAGGCCCCTGAGTCGGGCAATCAAAAGTCAATCCAGAAACATCAACAACCTCAGCTTCACCCCACCCGGAAACACGGAAAGTGCCCTTAAACTGATCCCTGAAAGGCCTCTGATTGAAGGTGGCGCTCGCGATGTTCGCGTCCCCAATTGTGTACACCTGGATCTCCCCGGTACCGCTGAAGTGGGCAGGGGAGCCGAATGCCAATCGACACTTGTGCCCGCCAAGTCCTTGGGGGAAATCAAATTTGACAAGGGCTTGGGAGTTGTGCCCCTTGTTGGTACGGGATACGATTCCCGTAGTGCTAACGCCGAGGGCAGTGCCGGGGGTGTCTTCGTTGATGTTGACCACTGCGCTGGAGTTGATCACTTGCAGGACTTGAACTTGAGGGGGTGCAGGGCTCCCCACTGTAGGCTCTGCCGGGGCAGCTGTGGGAAGGGCGGTGGCCAATGTAGCGAAAATAGCAATAGCGGAGGAGAAGATAGCGGACTTCATTTTGATGGGGTTGGTTTGGTCCGGGAAGTTGGTAATTGAAAGTGGGAGATATTGGGATAGTGATGATAAGATTAAAAATATTGCAAGGATGGTAATTTAGCTTGTAGTATTGTTGAGAGGTATTTGAGAAGATAGTTCTTCCAGATTATGGGATCTTGGAGAGTATTTATGTCACTCGTCCCGTTATATAGCTCTCAATCCTCGAGTCAACGATGGTGATGTTACTCTCGGCACCGCAAGGTAATACCTGCACTGCCAAGGATGGCTGTGGTTAGTGCTCATTCACTACTCTCGGCGAACACCGCGAAAGCATGGGGCTTCGATAAACTCAGGGTACATTCCAGCTGGGTGGCTGCCCACCAACCTATCCAGCTTTGAATGGTGACCTCCTTCCAAAAACCAGCTGTAGAATAGTAGGCCGGGATCTTGTACCCCCACCCTTGTGTATTCCGACATGTCACCAGCACACACTCCCAGGTAAAGCAGCATTAAGGCCCCGACAATAGCTATCAGTGGCTTATTGGGGCTAGGGGCTTACGTTGGGTGAGCATGATGGGAACCATCAACCCTAACCCTGCTACTTACTACTGGCTGCGCTATGATACTGCAGTATCGTCGCATACCCGGCCTGGAAAGGGCTGAAAGCATTTGATAAGATAGGTTATAACCAATAGCGTTTGTACCTGGTGTGAGGGTATCTGAAAATAAGGCATTGGTCTCTTTGGTGGTATGGTGGCTATGTAAACTCAGACAAGCCATATTTTTGATACTTATCTCCCAAATACACCGATATAATCAGGGCAGGCCCCTCTGAGACGTACTGCACAGGCTATATCGCGACAAGGAGATTCATTAAGGCTGATAATAGCACAGAATAACATCTTGGACTAAAGTCACGGTCAGACTAAAGTTAGACCAAAGTACTAACTGAAAACAGAGGGGTATGTTCTGTATGGGAATTCAGATACACAAATTTTTCGCGATATGACACCCCCTCAGCCCCTATCTTCGTATAGGCTTTCCCTCGGGCGAGTATCAGCAGAAAATCCCCGGGTTACCATCGCTAACGATAATTTAGGTAGAGCGATCCTATACGGTTTCTTCACTCTTTCGGCAAAGCCTTCTGAAGTTTAGGAGGAAGAAGGTGTGCTGTTAGACATTAGCATCCTTGCCAGCTGACCCAAGATAGTACGAATGAGAGGTTTCCATAGTCTGGGCTGGGCTATATCCGATAAAGCTAAGAGTGAAAAAAGTAAGGCCATGAGCCCAATGCAAAGAATACAATAGCAGATTACACTTCCGGGTTAATTCTCCAATGGAGTTGATCCCAATTGGTTAATCCTAACGAGCCAACCTGAAATGTTGAGTGACTAGCTCCTCCATCAATATCAGGGATGAAAATAACCGGTTAGAAACATTGCAAACAACCAACAAAGGGGAAGACACAAACAAGTGTATTTGTGTGGATTGGGGAGCAACCGCTTGTCCTAAATCTGTAATTGGGTACCCCCCCATCTTCATCCTCTACAATCTTCCCATTATTGCTATTCCCGTCACATAGAATCTTTGCGGCTGCTGCCACTGCTGCTATCAACATCCGCGCCATTGAGACTTCCCCACTGATGGCTAATCTTTCCCCCGCGTTTCTTTTCCAACAAGCGCTCCCGCCGTCACCAGTGCCATACTGGATGTCCGGGCCGGCGGTTCTCCCAGACCTTAGCTTGTGGAGTGTGGGATGGCCACACAAAAAGGACACTATCGCACATAGTCCGCCCAGCCCCGCCTCCCCGGGTGGCAGATCGGGTGTTTGGGGGCATTGCCCGTGTTATAGTTATGGTGGTCTTTCTGTTTGTAGCATTCACTGAGAGTGGGCCCATGAAGAGCAGGCAAATATTGACTCTATATTCGGCTATTTTTCACTAGGTTGTGCGATGTCATCAATGTTGAAAAAGATGAAGAAGGAAAGTTCTCAGGAATCAATAGACAGTATTCAGAAGAGATAGGATTTTAGAAAAGTATTGTTGAGGCTACCTTATCCAAGAAGTACCGGGTAGCCATCTACCCTTTTATACAAGTATTCCTGATCTCATAAATATCCTTCCATTCCAAACTGATACACTCGGCCCGATCTGCCATGATCGTCCCACTCAACCCCATTCGGTACATTTTACCGCTTTCAGTCTGTCCTGTTTGTTCCACATTTCTTCCTTCCCTATCAGGAAGCTATATGATCATGCCTTACGGCAGACTTACAACAATCAAGAGGTGGGTTGTTGCGAGTGATTTCCTGTGAGTGGTCACTCCGCCGAAGGAAAAGACGCTTCTTTTTACTAGGCTCTATCACAACTGTCGAAGGTGGCGATTGTCGAGCCCCAATATACCTTATTTCTATTTGCAATGTTTATGATTTTGTGGTTAGTAAACGATTTAACCTCGCTCCCACATTTAGTAATCTATTCGAGAAGCATATTATACCCAATAGCTACTCAGCGCAGTGCTAATGTCTAGTGAACCTCAAAGCCCATCATCATCCCTCTCGCGCTCTAGTATCTCTGGTGCTGACCACACGGGTAAGACCGAATCGCTTTCAAAAAAAAGCTCAAGTTTAAAGTGTATACTTCCTCCCATATATTTCTAACACCCGATAAATCTAAAACCAGTGTTCGTTCAGATGAATGACAACAAAATATGCAACCCCAAGCTCCAAACCTCAAAACAAAATGAAAACACAACCCCACCACAACAACGCAGAGCAATACTTAAAAGGGTGAAAAAATAGAGTTAAATAACAAGATAAAAGAGTATGAACTGCGGTGCAAGCGAAAGCTCATCCAACACCCACTCAACCCTTACAAAACATCAATTCTCAATCCGCCCCAGGCCGCATACCAAATAACCTCATTGTTATCCCCAACAGAGACAACCTCATATGCTTTAGCCCCCTGAGTCGGGCAATCAAAAGTCAATCCAGAAACATCAACAACCTCAGCTTCACCCCACCCGGTAACACGGAAACTACCCTTAAACTGATCCCTGAAAGGTCGCTGATTGAAGGTGGCGCTCGCGATGTTCGCGTCCCCGATGGTGTACACTTGGATCCTCCCGGTACCGCTGAAGCGGGACGGGGAGCCGAATGCCAATCGACACTTGTGCCCGCCAAGTCCTGCGGGGAAATCGAACTTGACGAGGGCTTGGGAGTTATGCCCGTTGTTGGTGCGGGAGACGACTCCGATGGTGCTAACACCGAGGGCAGTGTCGGGGGTGTCTTCATTGATGTTTACCACTGCGCTGGAGTTGATCACTTGCAGGACTTGAAATTGGGGGGGTGCGGGGATCCCCACTGTGGTCTCTGCTGGGGCGGCGGTGGGAAGGGCGGCGGCCAATGTAGCGAAGATAGCGATAGCGGAGAAGATAGTGGACTTCATTTTGATTGGGTTGGTTTTGTCTAGGAAGTTGCTAATTAAAGTGGAAGATAGTGGGATAGTGATAATTAGAAGATGAAGATGTAGTAAGGATGGTAATGTAGCTTTTTAGTACTGTTAAGAGATGTCTGAGAGGATGCTTCTTCCAGATCGTGGGATCTTGGACAGTATTTATGTCACTCGTCCCGTTACACAACACTCAATCGTCGAGTCAATGATGGTGATGTTATTCTCAACACCACAAGGTAATACCTGCACTGCCAAGGATGGCTGTGGTTAGTACTCATTAACCATTCTTGGCGGACACTGCAAGAGCCGGGGGTTCGATAAACTCGGGCTACATTCCAGCTGGGTGGCTGCCCACTAACCTATCCAGCCTTGAATGGTGACCTCCTTCCAACCGCCAGTTGTCGAATGATAGGCTGGGATCTATGTAGCACCCCCACACTTGTGCATCCCGACATTTCTCCTGCACATGCTTCCAGGTAAAGCAGCATTAAGGCCCCGACAATAGCCATCGGTGGCTCATTGGGGCTAGGGGCTTACGTTGGGTGAGCATGATGGGGAAGCGTCAACCCTAACCCTGCTAATTACTACTGGCTGCGCTATGATACTGCAGTATTGTCGCATATCCGACCCAGAAAAGGCTGAAAACATTTGATAAGATGGGCGATATACCCAATAGTGTTTGTACCTAGTATGAAATGATTAGGAAATAACGCATTGATCTCTTTGGTGGTAGGGTGGCTATGTAGGTTCAACTGGGGGCCGTTATTCACATACCTATCCCCCTATACAAGTATGATGCCGGAATACTCTAACATAATCGTGACATGTATCCCTCTGAGCCGCACTCTACTAGTTTACATCGTGACAAGGAAATCCAGTAAGGCTGATGATAGCATAAAATAATATCTTGGACAGAAGTCAGACCAAAGTGGGACCAAAGTACTACCAGAAAACATAGGGCTGTGTTTTGTATGGGCATTCAGATACACAAATCTTTCGCCATATACGATGCTCACCCAATCCCTATTTTCGTGTATGCTTTCCTTTAGGCGGGTATCAGCGGAAAATCCCCGGGTTACCATCGCTAATAACAATTTGCGATAGTAGAGCGATCCTATACGATTTCTTCACTCTTTCCGTACAGTGTTCCAAAGTTTAAGAGGCAGTAGAAGCTCTGCTAGTTCTAGCACCCTTGCCAGATAAACCAAGATTCGAGTGAGAAATTTCCATAATTCGAACAGGCCTATATTCCATCAAGCTAAGAATAAAATGAGTAACGCCATGAACCCAATGGAACGCAGTGCTCCCAAGCGTCCAGTTCGTCCATCCTTGGGCTCAGACAGGACGGACGTCATGCCCTGCCGTCCTTACCCGCCCTGCCCCGGACGCCCGGGACTACAGGCCGGCCAGGGCCCTGCAGGGCGCCCTGGACGGTTGGGGACACTGATGGAAAGTATGCAATACCAGATTACACTTCTGGAACAATCTTCTAATAGAGCCGATCCTAATTGGTTAATCCCAACGAGTCAACCCGAAATAGATAGCAGCCGCTTTTTCTGGGTCTCTGATTGGGCACCCCCCACATACGCTTCTCCGACGACCCCCCCATTATCGCTATTCCCATTACATACTGTAGATCCTTGGGGCTACCTCCGCTGCTACCATCAACAGAGGCGCCACAAAGGCTTCTCTCATGATGTCCGAACATTTCCCTACTTTTATTTTCCAACAAGAATTCCTGCCGCCACCAGCGCCTTACTGGATGCTGTTTTCCTAAACCTTGGCTTGTGGGGCGTAGGGTGCCTGGCCACATAAAAAGGATGCGCTGTCGCACATAGTGGCGCCCGGCCTCCTGGGCATATGGAGTAGCCGGTTGAGGGCGCTGGTAGTGTTATAGTCATGGTGATCTTTCCGCTTGTTTATAGCATTCACTGACTCTTTATTCAGCTACCGTTCACTAGGTTGTGGAATGCCATTCAGGGGCATGTTGTTGCGAGTGATGTCCTGTGAGTGGTCACTCGGCCAAAGGAAACGACACTTCTTTTTTCTGGGCTCTATCATAACTGTTGAATGTGGTGGTTCAAGATATTCGGCTCTAACATACCTCATTACCATTTCTAAGATTTATAACTCGGTAGTTAGTAATGATTTAACCTCGCTCGCGCGTTTAGTAATCTATTGGAGAAGCCTATTGTTCTTAATACTAGCTCAATGCGGGGTTAACATTTGGGGAACCACAAGGCCCATATCACCCCTTGTGTGCTCTGCGATCTCTAATGGTGATCGCACAGGTAAGACTGAATCGCTTTCAAAAAAGGCTCGAGCTTAAAGTGTATATTTCCTCCCATATATCTCTATTATTGGACAGATCTAAAACTAGTGTTCGTTCAAATGAATGACAATAAACTATGCAACCCCAAGCTCCAATCTTTGAAAAAGGAAAAAAAAAAAATGTACCGTCTCTTCCAGCGTTGCGAGATTCTCAAGTCGCGAGAGTGGCGCTGTCACTTACTGTCTTGGCAGCCCTGACAGGTTAGTGTCCACACACCTGTTCCACTCTCTCTTGTCTCAATACGGTACCGGCGTGGAGGACGTATCCCTTCGCCTGTTCCCGAGTTTCACACACTTTTAGTGATTTTAGTGAGTTCTAAAAGCGCTCCTCTAATGCCTGTTTAGGAGAGATGGTTGCAACCATTATCTCCCAGACTGCTGAAATTCCCGAATTATCACCACCATTCTCGTCTGCTAAGACGGCGCAAGCTTTGGGTTACTGCTGTAAGTTAGTTCTCATTTGTTCTCGGCGTACCTGTGGTAACGGGTATCCTGAAGTGTGCACACCTGCGAATTTCTAGCAACCAACAACAGCATTGCTTACTCATGATGATAGTGGTGGCAAGAAATTCTTAAAATTCATGTAGTGCGGAAGTTAGCGCTGTGCTTGAAAACAGACGAAGGGATTGGTTTTTAGGTCCTGGTCGTTGTATCTGATAGGGTATTCGTCCCTGTAGAGTTTGATAGTTAGGAGATGGCTTGGCACACAATTCCGCACATTGGGTGTGTGACTTCATTTCTGTCCTTAATTGATGACAACCACCGGGGAGGACTTAGGGAAAAACAACACACCACCCACATAGAAAATCATATTCCTTTCCATTGCTTTTGGCTTCTTTCCATCTCTAAAGTTACACCGCATATTATTGGATCGCTTCCGCAGCCACTCTCGCGACTCGAGAATCTCGCAACGCCGCAAGAGACTGTAACCATAGCCGCCAATATTTGCCAATCCACGCTGAGGGCTCTCCCCGTCTAACTAGGGACGTCATAGTTTTACAGTCTGGCCATAGTACTCGTACTGAGATAATGGTAAACCCCAACCAAATCTCGCAAACTCCGCTTCAACCAACTCCATCACACAAACCCCGCACCAACCAACCCCATTTCAAAGAAAATGTCACTGTTCATCAGCCGGCTCCGCACTGCACGGATTCTCTTAGGGCCTGTTCGGCAACGATAGTTCCGTTCCGTTCGCCCATACAAATTGCCTTATGGTTCCGTTCGCAAACGGCCATTTTGTATGTACGAACGGAACGGAACGGTCGTTGCCGAACAGGCCCTTAGCAATCAGGCCGCCGGGGGTAACCTTTCAACGCCGCCTGACCCTCCCTACTGGTGATGCCCTACCGGAGTCGGGATGCCCTGCCTCCCCTGAAATGATAACTAGCCCCAGTAATGTATAGTTTTTCTAAACTCCTTTAGCCAAAATTTGCTAATCGTACATAGGTCGTCGGGTTGCTAGAGACAAGAGTGCTGCGTTTAGAAGGTATTGCAATGAGAACCCTCGGGGTAGGTACTTCTATGATTGTTAGCAAGCTACTAGTACTGACAATTTGCTAGACTATTGGAAAGATCGAAGGTGACATAGAAACTGTTAAATGGCAGGTTGGAATTCTGCTTGCAGTAGTGGTAGGCGGGGGTGGGGGTGCGAGTGATCTTTCAGAGCATCTTGAATATTTAGGCACTAACAGGACTTTACAGCTTCTGACTTGGTTCATCATGCAGAAATTGTCTGGTGGCATGGTCAACGAGAGGGTGGAAAATTTACAGAAACAAGGTTTGAAGCTGGAGATTATGGAAGGGTTTGTGCGTCAAAGTATGCGTAATGCACAAGATCTCGAAGGACTCGTGCATGAAAGTATGCACAGCGTACCAGAGAAAAAGAGTGGAGTTCCTGTGTAGTAGGGGGCAGGAATGTGCTTGCTGTTTCTGTCTTGTTATTTCGTCCTCCTTCCGCCCCGCCAGTGTTCGCAAGCGGCCAGTCCGGCCAGGCTTGAGGTCCAGGCCGGCCGGCCTGGGCTTCTTTGGTGACCGGCCGGGCCGGACTGTAGATATCTGCAGGTTTTTAGATATCTGCGAGCATCTTCTAACATCTGCAGGCATCTTCAGATATCAGTGGTGCACAGACGCAATATTTACTGGTCAGGTGGCAGATGCCAAAAGCCTACCGGTGCCCCCAGGCATCCGTGTAGCCCATAGGCTTCACCAAATCCTAGCCTACAAAACCCAGGTCAGTTTCACTTTGACCTGGCCGGGCCGGACTATGCATCTGCAGGCTATCTGCAGGCCGGCCTGGCCGCCTGCGAACGCTGGAGATACTTACATTGGGGAGATTGGAGGAGGTAATATTTATAGATCGTCCAAACCCGAATGGGAGACTAGACATCTTGGAAACGATCACTAAAAAATAGAACCTTATCCAATGTGGATCTTAGTGTCATTGCGGACGATCCCAGGTGTGCGGACTTTAGGTTAGTCTTCCTTAGTGCACTTCCCATCTTCAATACTAATATTGTGCTAGTGGTGTAGATCTAGAAGCCTTAGTACAAGAGGCCACCATTCAGGCGATCAGACAGGCCAGCCTCACTGGTCCCGGTGAGGCTGCTGGGGTATTAGTAGTTACGGCAGAGAACTTTGAGATGGCATTTGCCGAAATCAGTCCTGCGGTACCGCGGAATGATTGAGTATGGGTTGGCGAGATCGCTGGTTCTTTGAGGTTGTGGTATCGTGTGGCATTGGGGGTTAGATACAATAGTCACTGGATACTCCTTGCCCATACTCTTATGATACGTGATATATACATACGAATTGTCCTCATACTAAATACTGCTTCGTAGTTCGCGCAGGATCGCCACCCTTTTTTTCTTCATTCGCACACCACCACATTCTAGAACACCTTCAAATTTGGCACCAAACACTCTCCCTTGACATCCGAATCAATCCCTTTCCATCGCACAATATCTGTCTCTAGTAACGCCTAACTAATCCCGTTGCACTATCATCGGGTGCGCTGAGCCTAATATATTTGTTGGAAATAGGTAGTCCTGCATCGCATGCACTAGGCACGGCCGAGAACAGAAGCAGAGTTGACATTGCCGCCGGAAGAATGCACAAGCACTCATATAGGAGATGTCTCCCCACCGGTGAAAGATTTTTTTGGTCAGTCAGGCACTGGTGGACTGTACTAGTAGTATCGCGCGAGAAAGGGTTTTCACCATGCTAGTCTCCGGTATCAGATTTTTCTTCATGGAGGAATCGGCATCGCGGAGCAAGTGATTATAAGCCCTTTGTCATGTCCATATAAGTCGCTAGAGCCTTCTCGATTGTTTTTTCTACCTTTATCTCTCAGATCTTATCTATCACTCCCTTTACCACTTTATTAAAATTTCCTCTCCTTGTCGGTTACAGTCTATGATTCCCGAAGCCAAACATTCGACATTGTCCAAGGTCTCGTTATCAACATCTTACCTAGTTGCGTCTTAGCAAAAATATTTATCCTAGCTACGCCGAACCCGCGTATAACTGGGTATCCCCCGGTACCCAAAATACAACAGATCACAGCCCTTAGCAGACCGGGCCCCTAGCCCTCCCCCGAAACATCAATTCAAATCACAACTGATAGGCTCACGGGCGCTCATCCCGCACCGGGCCGCACGACACTTCACTGTAGCCACTCCCTCCTCCAGGGTCTTCTAGAATTCAACCCTAATTGCTGAAACCCCGGAAACCCACCCGCTTCAATTAACTCTCGGACCAAACTAACCATTGCTCAATTCCAAACACCATCACCATGAACACAAAACACTTAAGATAAACTACTCTGTATCCAGCAACTGATCTCTAACAGGTAACACTACAGGTGGGCAGTAGATGGAATCTTCGTTAATAACAACATTGTCGGTGGTCATCCATTCACAGACTCACTGGTGTGGATCTGGCCTGATTACTGATTTGTTTTTGCCATTTTAGGTACATTGAACTCGAATCTTTATCCACATTTTGTAATCCCAGATGAGCGAGAGCCAAGGATCCAAATATCCTACGGTACTCTAATAACGAGGACTCGTGTTCCGGCTGATGCGAGACATACTGATTAGGGTATTATGAACAGCAGCATAAACAGAGCCGTTCTGATGCATTAGAAACTGAAGATAGCAAACAGCCTGGTTTTTCTTAAGGGGGGCTATTGTGTACTGGTTGGAATTTAGTACTGCTCATATTAAATACCATGGATTAAAATTTGATCACTACATTAGAATATCCACTCTCTCTATAGAAGGATTACTGACCAGAACAGAAGTGTGGTTGTAGAAGATTTCTCGATTTCCCCGCCTCCCTAGCACATCTAAGGGTACAGTGAAACTTGGAGTATCTGCGGAAATCTTTACTGATTAAGTTAACAGAACTAATTGGGACTGAAACTCGAAAAAGGGAGAAATAACTAGGAGTTTCCAATCTCTGAATCCTTTAATCGGCAAAGAGATCTCGGTTTATGTGGCCAACGAAGTTATGATTGCTGTGATGGGCGCACCAGGACATAATGATCGCGACAATGAGTTCTAGGAAAAAACATGGATAATAAGACAAACCTGCGAAGGTTGTAGTTGACAAAATCTGAGCAAATAGGAAAAAGAACTCGAGGTCTGAGGGAGGTGTGTTCAAAGGTCCCGCAATACAGAACGGGAATCCATAAGATTTGCAGGTATGCGCAGTACTCATGCTCAAGGCCTCCTGGCGGGGCTAGAGACGACGGGTCTTGGGGAGAACCATGTGAGCTTCAAACATAACAATTGGCTGGTTATCAGACAAAGATACGCGGGGGCACTTATATAGATATTTCACGGCGAAGGCTGTGGGATTGTCCCGACTAAAGGGAAAGATTTGCTTGTAGTATTATCAGATATCGAAATGCTCAGTCCTGAAGGACGCAATCCGCTAGCGTCACTCAAGGAATGGGTAGAGGCATCTTAGCCATAATGTGGTGGAGGAGAGGCTAGAAGGGAGACGCTATTGTGGACACAAGAAAGTATTTTACACACGATGCAGACTCCCATAATAAAGAATTGTAGGCCAACTACATATTACCACACGACAAATGAATAGCCCATAACCACACACCACCACTCTGCGCCCCTTGGGGCCGGCCCAGCCCTCCCCTCCCTCCCCATCACCCCCCTCCTCCTCCATCACCCCCCTCCTCCTCCATCACCCCGCTCGACCCCGTTCCGGCCACCCTTCTCGCGCCCTTCGCAGGTGGGCGGCACTCACTACCTGGTAGGTGTGTTAGGCCGGCTCCAGTGTTGGGGCCCAGCCGGCGATCGGGAGAGTTCAGCCGCGCTCAGGGAATGATTTTCGAACGTGAGGACTGGCTTCCCCCGCTGTCCTAGCTGGTGTTAGTGGTGCGCAATATGGTTGCTCATATTAAACAATACTGACTCCCAGGCTGCTGCCCCACCGGATCATCATCATCGCACCATGCTTGGGAAAAACATCTACCGCACAAATATCAAGTTAGCAATCAGCGCACTGTAAGATTCTTAAATTAATTGCACAAACAGATGGTTTTGGTAATCATGGTGTTATCGTTGTGTTAACGATATAAAATAGAAATAAAAGTAGTGGTGGTGGTTGATGGGAATTAGCTGAGAGAAAACTGGAGATAGAAAATAGGGATAAAAGAGGTGATGCGACTATTAGAAGAACAAAGGTGCCAACCGTGATTTAAGTAGTCAATCTTGCCTCTACCCTTCCCATATGACCACAAGTTTGCTGCTCAGACACGAGGCCCCGAGAGAACGAGTCGGACTGACAATTCCAGCCTCACAGCTGTCCCGGAGGACGCATCGATCAAACGGTCGAGTCTGCTGATATGGTAAGTTCTAGTTTCCTTCCAGCTATCACACATAACCGAGCAGCACTCTGCACTAGCCCCTTGCAAAAATACCCATGTTAACACCCCTGCAATCGCCACTCTCCCACCAAGATGATAGCCGAGATCATTCCCATAACAAATTGGGCTTCAGTGATGGAGAGTGGGGTTTTTCGCTGGCGTTGGTCCGGGGTGAGGATTATGAGGGCGGCAATTTCCTGTATGTCGAGGCCGGTAAAATACTCAACTAGTTCCGTGTGTAGACGTACAAGAGTGCGTTGATAATGCAGTCACGGCGGAGGGCATATTTTTCTTGGATTCCGAAAACCTAAAGCCGCCGTCAATATCCCCCATTTGATAGTTGAGGATAAAGTGGAACAAACCATCTGCTGAATCCGACTCTCTTCAGAATACCCCTCACTCCCCAAACTGAAAAAGTCAATATCTAGCTCTATAACCTTCGTAGTAACATTCTCTAGATGCTTAGGCTTCTCAGGATTGCTTTCGATCTTGTTCACACTGCGCAGTTCAAAGCCCTGATGTACTCCGAAAACTGAGTGGAGGACTTGCACCCATTCATATTGTTTATTCCCGCACCGATGTCCACGTTTCGGGTATCTAGGAGCTTATTGCAGATCCAGCCACCAGTGAAGCGTAAAACTATGGAGCCATCCAGAAGTTTATCTTTGTCGATTTCTTGCTCATCGTCGAGAAGGAGCTTTCGTAAGGCGGCTTCCAGGAGCGAGAGAGAGTGCGAAGTAGTGGGGTTGTGGGTGTGGTCATTGTACTGTATTTATTCGCAGTGTTGGTTGGAAGGGCGGAGGGGATGTGGTAATGATGATAGTAGTTGAGATTTGTCCCCTGCATTTCTGATTGGGTTTGTTTGCCCGGGAGAGGTGAGCGAGTGTCAGCCCCTGCCATTAATACTCGCGGAGAGAGAATTATTGGAGCAAGTAAAAACTGTGACCATAGGACCAGTGGAAGCCTGAGTGTAGCGTGCCTCATGATTCGGTGAGTGAGTCGTAGGAGGTTCTTTTTATCGTGGAGATTTTGTATAGGCTGCTATGGGGAGTTCAGTGCGTTCTGGTTGCGGGAGCTACCAGAGTGTGAGGCTCTGCGGTTCGTGATTGGTGAAGTTTAGTCTATCCGTTCTTGCTAAGCGAGTCTATACCTGCGGTTTATTCTTTGGTAGCTTTTGCAGAAGGGGTCACGGTAGAGTTGGAGGTCGAATTCACATGGCCTATCTTGTAAGTAAACGGGCTCTTACTAACGTGA
>LN891296.1:59947-71012 GCA_900010015.1 Tuber aestivum
TTACTAGATATCACGTAGGAAGAATGTTTATTTTTTTTTGCTGAAATCAGCTTTTATTAAAATGACGCTAATTACATGAGTTATTTAGGTAGCGGTCTGCCCCCCTGCAGCGGCCGGCCCACGGGTAGGTTCCGGGTCCGTAGCCTCAGGTGGCAGCCAGAAGAAATTTGCTCTCATATACTCCTTTATAATAAAACAGCCAACCTGATTTGTATTAGGATCAAATAGAATGGCAGTAGTGGGTGGGGTTGTACGAACAACAAATGTTCCTCCAAAGAGAATGCCAACTTGCCACAGGAATGGCTGGACTAGGATATGGATTTTTTGGATTTCAGTCTAGTTCTTTTTGATTTCAGTATGGAGCTTTCCAGTTTCAGCAAGGATTTTCTCCAAGTCAGCTCTTTAGTCCCTATATATTACCTTGATTGTGTACTTACCTGCTCAAACCCGTTTTCCATTGTCACCTTTATATTGCTAAGGTTCAAGTTCTTGGAGACATTGACTTTGAAATCCATATAGTCCTTTCTAATTGTTAGCTTTCACCATGAACTCAACTGATACAAACAAACCATACTTTGATGTTGGCTATGAGACAATCATCAATTTTGTTGATATAGTGCTACTAATTCAAATACTTATTAGATGCAGGTTCAATTATCATATGGATAATGCACTAGACAATCATCATGCCAGCTGCTCTTCTGTTGGTAGAGCTCATAGCCTTCATCCTTGTTGTTTGCTTCCTCCCACTCACAAAGGCCATTGTTATCTCTAGTAGTAAAAAAGCGATAGATGCAGGGTTTTCTGAGAGATGAAGTAAACTCCTTGCATTTTTGCAAGTAGATGAAGCATATGGTTATGGTACTGATTGGTTGTAAATACCTGAAGTGTTGTTTTGTAAGTGGCGATTAGATGGGTGGAAGAGGATGGGTGGAAGAGGTTTGAATGCTTTTCAGGGTGGATTACATACTTATTTCTACCCTTGTCCCTGTACCAAGACCTGGTGCCTATTCTGGAATACCTGCCTCTTTTGGAAGGACACTAAGGCTGTGTTTGGATACCACCATTCCATTCCATTCGCTCACTAGCATACAAATTGCCTAACTGCTCTGTTAGACAATGGTAATTTTATGGTGAACTGATGAGATCAGAGTTCAGATTATGACAAATTTTCCTTTTCTATTTTTTCTCTTATATTCCTTCAGGGGAAGGATGTTACAGGGTCAGGTGTTATTGTTATTATGGTGAGGGACGTCTGTAGCCGGAGCAGGCAGACATTCATCACAGCTTAGCAATAGTAAGTTAATATACCAAGCAGCAGACTAAATTGAGGTTAGTTTCTTGACAAATATCTATTAACTAACGGTGCCAAGGAAGTTAACAGAAATTAACATGCTCCAGACATTCTCCAAAAGTTTATCTAGTTTTAACCTCTTATAACTCTATGAAAACTTGTGGTATTTTTATTTTCTCTCTATTAATATACAGAGAACCCCCTACTGTATCATCTGATAGAGCTATAATTCTCACCAGAGCAGTTGTTAGAACGCCTTTGCAGCTTGAGGTTGAGCAATAATTTCTTAGCAAATTATTCTGGCTACAGAAGTCCCTCACCATATTATTATTTCCCATAAATGTTGGAACAATTTCGCCCCTGCAGTGGAAGTTGTCGCTAGTACTAGACTGTGTGAGGGCTCAGCAAGGCGACACTCTCAGTCAGGCTTGGCGATATTTGGAAGCAAAGATTAGAGAGTTTGTGCAGTGAGACCTAGGTAGTGTTAATATAAGTTAACAATAAGGCTTGGCCACCTGGTTCTTTGGTCCCACCTAGTCAAGATATAAAAACCTGAAAATCAGACCTGGAATTGAGGACCACAAATACCCACTGGAACTGCACTTTTATGCCTCCATTCAGGTATGATTTTGTAGCTATTTGTGATGGACAGGGTCTGAGGGTCGGGTAGCCTAAGACACACCACAATTGGAGTAGGCAGAAGTTTGAGGGTAAGGTCTGGGTGTGGAGGTACAACTGAAGCGAGTGGTACAAGGTTCGGGGTTCAGGGGCTCAGGGTCAGGGTTCAAGGGTTCAGGAGTATGCGAA
The DNA here is from genome assembly GCA_900010015.1 of Tuber aestivum. Taxonomy (NCBI): domain Eukaryota; kingdom Fungi; phylum Ascomycota; class Pezizomycetes; order Pezizales; family Tuberaceae; genus Tuber; species Tuber aestivum. The sequence goes on from LN891296.1 coordinate 62,049, forward strand.
GTAACAGAGAGTGTAATTCCTAGGTATAGGTGTTCAGAGAAGATTACCAGATTGCATAAAGAAAGTAAAATATAAAGGAGCAAACCCCTTTATATAGAGAGAAAATCCTCCTTGATTACTAATACAAAAGAATGTTCTTGGCATCGTGTACAACCGCAATTCTTCTATCAAGTTCCGTCGCATTCCGTTGTAAGGCAACATATTCCAATCACATTATATAGGAAATCCTACTATGCAACCAAAAAAACCACACCCGATATATGCAACAAAAAACCCAATACCTCTTCCACCAGTATGACCAGGTAGCCATGATACTATTCTTCTCAAGGACAACGCTGAGAAGAGAAATTTCATAAAAGCTAAGGATTAGCTGATCGATTGACCTCTTAAATAGGAGGGTTTAGCCATATCTTGCTAAATAGTAATCGTGCCATTGCTAGAGGCAACGGAGCAATTCACCATAACAACACTGCTAGTGCAGCTGTTTATATTTTGATTGGAAATGCACAATGTATTAAACAGTGTTACATAGCACTGAATTATAATCCATGTAAACCTATCAGCAATCATCCAATCCTAGTTAGCATGAGTTCGTGCCAAGAAACCCCATCACAGTAAATCTCTGACCTGTAATACTGATGATGGCTATTTCTATCTATATCCTAATGCGTACCGAAGAGCCTCAGAAAATAGATAAATCTGAACCACCTCGTTCCTGCAGTTCTAAGTGCCAAATCAACTAAGCAATTACCTTCACGACCCCCCAAGAAGCAGCACACCAAAGTTACCATGAGTTGGAGTTGGGAAAAATATTGAACCTGCAAGGTGTCACTCTCAATAACATGCCTTCCAGTATTAAACCCACATGGCAATGTACTAGTTTAATGGAGAGCAAATGACTTCAACTAGTTCGCCTTTACTGTACTTAAGGAGAGGAGTATTTGCAAGAAAAAAAGAAGTTCTGGGCATGCTGAATAGCATAGTTTAACCGAACCTGTAGGAAAAGTATTGCAAACGCCCAAACTATCGTAATGCGTATACTGAAGTTATATAAGACACGGTTGTCAGAGGTTAGTTTAAACCTTTAAAGACCTTTCTAGTATAATAGTTTAATCTGAAACCAATTGTATTTAGGATACCCAAGGCTTAGGCACAGTCTTCATCAAATCGGATCTTGATCAGGTATTAGAATCTTAGAATAAGTGGGTTGTTCGAGCAGAAGGGAGTAAGACAGCCAAACGACAGAGAGGAGAAGAGATGAAAGGGATTAAGAGCAGGCAAAGATGGACCAGGAAAATATGTTATTACCCATGTCGAAAAAGAGGATTTTCAGAGAGGCAGCTGGTGCCTTGTCGGAAAGTGATAAGACCAAGGTTGAATGCAGAGACCAGAATGAAGAGAAGCCAATCCCAAAAAAGTAGAAGGTAGAACATATATGGGATAGGAAGCAGAGGTTACAGGATTGGGCAACTACTTTGGATGAAAAGTATATTAAGCAAGGAGAGTGTTTAGTAAAGGCTGCACAGTCTATTAGTCATGTATTTACTGTTATAGGAAGAGAAGAGGAAGGAGAGAAAGACAGAGTATCTGGGCTTGAAGAAGAGACAAGAACTATATGTAAGAAGGTAGTTGAGCTGAAGGAAACAGTGAAGGATACTTCCTTGAAGGTTGATTGTATCTTGAAACTTTTAGCAAAAGAATAATATCACATTTACGTTCATATACTTTATTTCAAAAAAATAAATAAGAATATGAAATTAAAACAAATAAGATAAAAAGAACTACTTAGAAAATACACTACGTACATACTCTTCCAAGCATGGGGGAGAACAGTTAAACTTCTCTGATACAATATTTCTTCCTTTAAAGCATGTATTGTTATAGCCACCCGGCCATGGAGACGGAATATGCATGGGGCTTCGGCTGCGGGTATTGGTTGTGGTTTTCTTAGTTGCTGTGCAGAGGATGATGAGAGTCATTTCCTTTGCCAGTATGGTATAATTGGGAAGTGCTGCCATACAACGAAACTTTGTAGAACATGGTGGGGACATCGCTGCTGCATGCGATGCTAAGGACTTTCTTTTGTATTAGTGATCAGGAAGGATTTCTGTTTATATAAGGGGGTGTGCCCCCTTATATTTTATGTTCTTTACACAATCTGGTAATCTCCTTCTGTCACGGCCACCCGGACCTGCATGGGGATGAAATATTGGGCTTGTGGTTGCATATATTGGTTGTGGTTTCTTTGGTTGCTTAGTAGGATTTCCTTGGTATTATGATTGGGATCGGTTGCCGTGCAACAGAACCTGGCGGAACTTGATGGAAGGATCGCGGCTGCGCGTGACGCCAAGGGTTTTCTTTTGTATTAGTGATCGTAGAGGATTTCCTATCTATATAAGGAGGTGTGCCCCCTTATATTTTATGTTCTTTACGCAATCTGGTAATCTCCTTTGGACGTCTGTACCTAGGAATTACAACCTCTACTATCTCGCGTCCTCTTGAACCCCTGAACCTTGACCCTAAACCCCTGACCCCTGAATCTTGTACAACTTGCTTCGGTTGTACCTCCGCACCCAGACCTCGTCTCCTGAACTCTCGCCTATCATGACAGTGGTGTGCCTTGGGCTACCTGACCCTCAGACCCTGCCCGTTACACAAGATTGCGTCTACCAGGACCCAACCCACACCAAACCATGGCCACCGCTCACCTCCCTGAGCACATCAATGGTCCCCTTCAGACCCTCGCGGGACTGGGGGATGACCACACCCAAGGCCTTGACCAGGCTCAGCTCCAGATTCAATTCAACCTCGCCTGAAACCTGGCCTGCGAAATCCTGAATGCACCTGCTCCTCCCCCTCGTCAAGCCACCCCTGTCCCACCGGAACAGACTCCCTAGTACCAGCAGCTGTAGCAACACTGCAACCTCCTGACCCAAGAACGAGACGAGACCCGAACCGAGTACCAAGGCCTCGAAGCTCGTCTCATTATCGTCGAAGCTAGCCTTATACAGGCCAACGCTACCATCACGTCCTTGAATACCGCCCTCGCCCTCATGCCCACCCCCGGTGCCGCAGCCCCTGCTGGTGGCAACAAACAAGTCTCAATCCCCGACCCTAAACAATTCGACGGTACCACTGACAAGCTTCACCCCTTCGTCACTCAACTCTGGATGAAACTTCAGGGTGATGCCCACCAGTTCACTAGTGAACAACACCGCCTTGGCTACGCCCTGGGCCTCCTTCGAGGGCGTGCCTACCTTTAGATCCAACACCGGGTATTGCCCGACCACATCGACTTCGAGAACGTGGACGCCCTTTTTGCTGAGTTGGACCAGGCTTTTGGTGACCCTAATAGGGTCCAAACAGCAGAACGCGCTCTGAGGAGCCTCCAACAAAAGAACCGCCCCTTTGTGGAATACCTTGCCGACTTCCAATGCCTCACAGTCGACACCCGCGGGAACGATGCCGCCAAGCGTAGCTCCCTTAACCATGGCCTCAGCACTGAGTTGAAAGACGCCTTGGTACACGTCTTCCCTGTTCCTGAACCCTTCAACGACTACCTCTCCCTCCTCAAGCAGCTTAACAACAATGTCCGTGCTCGTGCCGCCGAAAAGAAAGGCTCCTCTTCGTCCTCTTGGAGGGCCACCACTCCTGCTGCTTCGCACACCCCCGCTCCTGCTCCCCCCCCAGCCTCCATAGCTACTGGCACCGCCTCCGGCCCCATGGACCTCTCAGCAGGTCATTAAAAGCTCACGACTGCCGAAAGGCAAGACCGGATCAACTGTGGCCTCTGCCTCTACTGTGGAGGACATGGGCATATGGCTCACGCCTGTCCCAACAAGGGACCCCGCCCCATGCATGGGGCCAGTACTCACACCGTTCCCGCTCCTGAGGAGCCCCTCCCTGCCCAAGAAGAGTCGGAAAACTAGTGGTCCCAGGTGCAGCCTCCAGCGCTGACATGGGACATGTTAAGTCTTCTCCTAATTTAGTTATTTCTAGTTTATCTCTAGACGAAATGGAAAATGGAATTGAGGATAACCACTTGGTAGTCGCCTGTGACATCATAGACAACCAACACACAATCCGAACCCATGCCCTTATCGATTCTGGAGCAACTGGGTATGCTTTCATAGACATAGACTTCGCTAGCCGTCACCACCTACCCCTATCCCTGCTCAAAGAACCTGTCCACCTCTCTGTGATAGATGGGAGGCCAATTAGCTCCGGGGCTATCACCCATATCTCACGCTTCGATCTCAAAATAAATGATCACCTGGAATCCATCTCTGCCTTTGTCACCAAGCTTGGTGGCTACCCACTTACCCTTGGCATCCCCTGGCTGAAACAGCATGATGTCACCATATGCTTCGCCTCCAACACTGTTACCTTTAAGTCCGAATACTGCCTGAAGAACTGTACCCCAGACGTAACCGGCATCCAAGGGATCGAATATGAAATCCCCTATTTCCTCAAAGCCTATGCCCTCCAACGTGCCCTCGACCACATGGTGTTGGAACAACAGGAAGTCAAAGAAATTGTCCCCCACGAATACCATGATTTCTTACCAGTGTTCCTGGAAAAAGAGCAAACCCAACTACCTCCTAGCCGACCAGGCATGGACCACGAAATACCTCTGAAACCCGGCTTCACCCCTCTCTTCGGCCCCCTTTACAACCTGTCCCCACCAGAACTCACTGCCCTCAAAGGATCGATCGACGAAAACTTAGACAAAGGCTTCATCAGCCCTTCCACCTCCTCCACAGCCTCTCCGGTACTGTTTATCAAGAAAAAGGATGGCACCCTAAGGCTCTGCGTGGATTACTGAGGACTGAACGAAGGCACTATCCAAGACCGTGGACCCTTCCCCCTGTTAACCGAGACATTCATAAACATCGCTGAGGCCAAGATCTACTCCAAGATCGACATCCGTGGGGCCTATAACCAAGTCCTAATGGATCCGAAGGACCGATGGAAGACTGCCTTCCGCACCAGCTATGGACTGTTTGACTCTAACATCATGCCCTTCGGCCTCACCAATGCCCCTGCCACCTTCCAGGCCTTTATCAACAGGGTCCTCCACCAGGGATTGGACCGGTTCTGTACCGCTTACCTCGAGGACATCCTGGTTTATAGCATGATGGAAGCGGAACACGTCGAACATGTCTACTGGCTACTCAAGACCTTACAGGAGGCTGACCTCGAAGCCAAACCACAGAAATGTGAATTCCATGTTACTTATGTGGAATACCTGGGCTTTATTATCAGGCCAGAAGGCATTCGAATGGACAACGCCAAGGTGGAAACAGTTACCGCTTGGCCTGTACTTGACCGTGTGCGCAAAGTCCGCGCCTTCCTTGGCTTTGGCAACTTTTATCGATGTTTTATTCGCGCCTTCTCCCGCCTGGCACGCCCCCTCACTGCCCTCACCAAAAAGAACTGGCCCTTCATTTGGACCCCCGAATGTCAACGAGCTTTCGAACAGTTAAAGAAAGCTTTCACTTTGGCCCCTGTCCTAGCCCATTTCGATTTCCACAAAGAAGTAGGTATCGAAACCGACGCTTCTGACTTTGTCTCCGCTGGCGTAATGTCCCAAAATGACGACACTGGACATCTCCATCCTGTTGCATTCTACTCCCGTAAACACAGTCCGGCAGAATGCAACTACGACATCTACGACAAGGAGTTTATGGCAGTCGTTGCCACAAACTGTGACTAAGCAAGGCAGATTTCACATAGCTCGGATTTCCAAGCTATAGGTATGTTGGGATTTCACATGACGCGCACTAGTACGCCATAGGTTATTATGTTTACCTGTTCGTGACTTACAAGTTGTGAGTCATACAATGTTATGATTTTTGCACATGACTCAAATTGTGAGTCATGGGTTTCACTCGGGTGACGCGAGTTGCGCACCTGACTTGGTTATTATGTTTTGATTGGTTTTAGGTATGTTGCGCAGGGACTTATAGGAGTCGGGTGATGGATTTTGCATGACTCATAGTTATGAGTCACGAGGTTCGCGTGGCGCATAAGTATGAGTCACGCCAGGTGAAGAGCTAATATATAAAGGGTCACTAGGACCCCTAGTATTAGCTCTTTACACATTCTTCTTGTTTATTTTCTTCCTTTAAAGTTTATCAATAAAAACTATCTTTACGCTCTTTAAGATTTATCTTAAGAAACCCAAGAATTCTCTTTCCTCCCACGCGAGAAAACTATTTCTCCTCCCACGTCGAACGAAGAAGTCCCAAGCGAGGACTTGAACAGAATAGAGGAATAGGCACGATAAGATAGTAGTCAAAGGACTTGACTATCAACATCGCGTAGGCATAGGCCTAAGAACTATCGCCTCACCCCAAGTTAAGTATCGTTACCTGTGGCATTACTCACCAGGTGGGCTGGATTCTTAACATTATAACGTGTCCACAAGTGTTACACATAGAAGCGTAATCGGTGCAGCACGTGACTAAAATGCATAAGGTCACGTGTTCGACTCCGGGCCCCGCCGTAGTATTCGTAGTGCTAAGATATTAGCGTACGATATGACAAGACATCTATGCAGCCCGCTCCGCGGAGATACGAGGCATGCGACCGAGGGGCTTTCGCTGGGTAACATAGAAGGAGCTCCGCTCTACAAGATAAGACTTAGTTGGTTCAGATTGGTCGGTTAGTTATGGAGCTACGACCTCTGCAAGTCTACATGCAATTACAAGAAGTAATATGCATGTCCCTTCAGCTCGCGTAAGCTAGAGTCATCGGGAAGACCTAGTTATGATTGGCTAAATAACAACTCACTGGTCGAGTTAGTTATGTTCGTCATGCACTCTAAGCTATACACATAGAAGAGTCATTGATAAGTCCTTTGACGGAGCTGATCACGCCACTCAGGACGAGAGCGGGGAAGTTAGTTTTCAGGGTCAAACGGAGCTCGCACTCCAAAGACACTGAAGGGTTAGTATGGCAGGTACATAGTCAGTGAGAGATTGGATGTAGGCCGCGACCACCCAGATGCGGAATATAAATATCGAGGTGCCTCCCTAGCTTTAAGACATCCTCCGTCTCCGCTACACCTCCGGCGATTGAAAACTCAACACCATGGTTACTATCGTGGCTTTCATCGTCTAGCACCACCACCCCCCCCATCTCCCTCCATCTAGCCTCGGCTACAGGAGGTGGGCTCGCTTCCCCTCTCCCTTGAGGTCCTGATTTATTTCTTGATTCTCTCGGTTCCATCCCTGGTTGGGGTCCTTCATCTTCGTGATGTTTCTCCTCTTCCTACCCCGCCTCGCTTAGGCGTTGGCACGGTCGGCAACCCCTTTTCCACCAACAGCAGACGGCCGGGACTACAGTTGCAGTAGGAGAGAACAGCCTTTAGGCTTCAGTCGATCTCTCCATTCTCTTGCTTCCCTAAGAGGCTGCCTAGTCGGACACGAACGCGATAACCGATAGCTGTTGCTCACGGACTTGGGTCTACCCCTCCTCTTCTCTTTGGGGCCTCTTTGGCTGGCAGGTGGTGGGATCCCCTCCACTACAGTGACGCTATCTCTCCCAGAACAAGGGACTACATGAGAGACGCGGTAAAACGCCTGCTTCGCTTAGGGCTCCTCTGCACGGTCGGATCGGCTGGTACCCTACTACCACCTCCTCTCAAGCTGGCACCTTACTGCCTCAATCGTCGATTGTCCCGGAGGACATACGGTCGCTGGCACGCCTGCCACACACCTCCTCTCCTCACTTCTCGGTCGCCGCCTTCGGGGTGGTTTCCCTTATACCCTTCGGTCCGGGGCTTCGGCTCCCTCCTCCTGGCCCTCGTCATATGGCCTAGGAGTTCCTATGTTGGATTTGAGTTGTGATCGTTGGCCCTTAGGGGTTCGGTTTGTGTTTCTGTCTTTAGGTGTGTGTTCTTGGGGTTTTGGCGAGTTCTTGGTTCACTGTCGGGTAGCTAGCTTTCTTCTTGTCACTTGGCGGTGGGGGGTTATTGGTTCGTGGTCTATGGGTAGGATTTCGGGTGGGAGTAGTTTTTTCTACCCCAGAGGGTTTTTTTTAGCTCCGTCGTTCGGCCTGGTCCGGGGAGGAATAGGTTTTTTGTCGCCATAGCTAGCGCTCCATACGTTTTTTGTACCTTAAACAAATAATCAATGAGTCAAACAAAACAAAAAAAAAAATCCCTAGCTTTAAGACCACGCTCCGCGCCCTCTACTTTCCTCTCGCTTAAAAACATTACCGCATTCGGCCAGGCAAAACCCCAGGGTTTTGCGTGGCAACCATCTCCACACACCTAACTCCTCCCTGGCTTAGGCTTCAGTCTCTAAGTGCACAGCCCCCTCACTATCCCGCACAGCCCCCTTCACCATGGAGGGACCTGGTCCGGGCCCTTCAAGGTCTGGCTCTCGAGCCTCCAGTCGTGCCTCGCCCTATGAGTCAAGGGCTCTAACCCCCTCTCTCCCCGATAATCTCACCCTGATAAGGGATGAACTAGCCCGCACTCTCCGCCACATAGGACAGGCAGCCCCCCCTATTCCCCCCCCTACCGACGCTCAGCTTCTGCATCTGTCTGCTGGTGAGGTCATCCTCCTACCACTAGTCTGCACTGCCCTTTCTGGGATAGGCAGCATGATCCAAAGACTAGAGGCCCTTGAACAGTCCTCCGCGGCTGCCCCTAGCGACCCCCCCTCCCTCCCCGCCTTAGAAGCCACTGTCCGGGACCTCTCCCTGAGGGTCACGGCGTCGGCCGCACGCCCCCCGGTTGCCCCACTGGGCCCCCCTCCTTCTCCCCCTCCTCTGAATCAGACAAGGCGCCCGCCGCCGCCCCCTGCCCCCCCTGCTCCCCCTGGAGCAAAGTACTGCCCCCACCCGGGCTACGTCCTCGATATCCCGGTCGAAGACATCGACTCCCCCATATAGGTTGATGGAGTGTGGTATGGTAACCCACGCACTTTCGCAGCCAGACATCCCCGCTCCTTT
>LN891297.1:0-18007 GCA_900010015.1 Tuber aestivum
CCCTGTGTGCCTTGGGCTACCCGACCCTCTGACCCTCTCTGTTACAAAGAGCTGTGTTCGAGAGATTTGGAGTTTGGTGCAGTCGCATCCTTGGGATCCATCTACCTGAGCGAGCCCCCATTACAGCAATAAAGATGAGACAATAATATAAAAGATAAAAAAATGAAAAGAACAAAAAAAAAGCTAAAAGAAAAAAGAAGTTGTTGGGGTATCATACTTGCTTTGGTGTCATACTTGGTTTGCCCAACTCTGAGTGACAGCAAAATAGGAGGGGAACCAGCTAGTAGCATATTTGGAGCTTTATAGCTCCTCCGGTAGTATTTTGATCAATATACAGACAGGTGCCTATCAATCATCATTGTGTAGCAAACAATCCTAACATTTTCCAAAATTTCTCTAGAAACATTTCTAACATAAGGTAGGGTAGTGGTGTCTGAAAGGTATTATAATTATATCTATAGTGATATGAAGATGGTTCTAATAGCAGGGTAACATAACTCTCTTAGCCAGAGTAACTTCACCTGGCCTTCTGACCTATTCTTAGAGTTGAGTAAACATAGTTATATTACTACTACTACTTATATACCCTGATTCCTTAAGTACGTTTTGCTTATAGAGATACTTGGACCATCAGATATCTCTATCCTGCATCTCCATTACAACTCTGGTCATTGAAAAATATTTCCTATTTGGGAATGACTCAATACCAGAGAACTATCATGACTTTTTCAGTTGTGCACCCCCCCTACTAGAGGGGTGTAGGCTATCAACTCTTCAACTATATGCTCTTCTCTGTCCTCCCTCATCCTCTTCAGTCTATCAGGGGGAGTGAATCCTTCTGACGTCTCCTGCTTCTCCCCCAAGGAGCCGATCCAGTGCTCCACCTCTCCTCTTGCTCCATCCTAGCTAGGCTCGTTTAGCTTTGGTAGAGTTGCCTTGGGAGAGGAGGGGTTTGGGCAGCCATCTGATAGTCTGCTTAGTTATTGGCAGGCAGGTTGTAGGCCTCCATGCTCATGACTAGTGTTGTGCATGAGCCAAGCGGACTCGAGCCAGATTCGACCCGAGCCAGGCTTGAGCCCTTCGAGCCTGGGGGGCCTCGAGCAAAGAAGACTCGAGCCTAGGTGGTCATTAGGCTCGCGCCGGCTCGAAATGGACTCAAGCCTAGGTGGTCACTAGGCGCGAGCCGGCTCGAACTGGGGTCCACGAGCCGACTCGAGTCAGGAATTGGACTCGGGGATAGTGGGAAGCTCATTTGACTAGTTGTATTTGTTTTCAAGTTACTATATACAATTTTTGGTTGATTTGAGTGATAATGGGAGTGTGTAGAGGTATCGTGACCACTTTAGATTCAAGCCTCTTGGTGGCTCAAGCCTGGCTCGAGCCCTCAAGTCTAGTGGTCTCTTAAGCCGAGCTGGCTCGAGTCCAGGTCTGGGCTCAGCTCGAGCCTGCTCGTGAACAACACTACCCATGACATGAAGGCTGCCTGTTGTAATCCAAGCTATACAGTTAGGTGCCATATCAGACTTGCTCACCTCTTGGATCCTCCTTCTCCTCACCACCCATGTGTCTGCTAGTACCACACTGTCCAGGTACTGGGCTGCCCTTATTATGAAACAATAGAGCAGCTCTTCTACCTGCTCTCTCCTACTGGTCGTCGCTCTCAAGCAGCTTCACTTCACTCTCCTGGTCTTGCCTCCTGGTAGATGAATCCTCCTGGCTAATACATCTACTTTTGGACTGATACTCCATCTGTCTAGCCACATCAGTGGCCTTTTTCCTTGGCACTGACTCCATGTTTACTCAGCTTTGGGCCTGGCATACTCATTACAATATTACTGGGTATGCGGCTCCTTCTGACCACTACTTTCAGTATTACCCTTTCACTGATGTGTTGGGGCATACCTGTAGTACATTACTTTCCCCCAGTGGCTGGGCCTATGAGGTTTTTCTTTTCATGTATGGCCCTTGGTTCTGTTGTTATTGTAGTTGGGGGGTCTTTTTTTCATGTTATTATGTTGGTTATTCTTAGCGATACGAGGAGTTATCTTAACCATGCACTGGAGTAGACCAGGCAAACATCATACTTGGCATGATGAAGGATACTAGAGACTTGGCCATGAGGCAAGAGGTCACTTGAAACTTATTTGGTTCTTGGACTGAGTATTTATTTCTTTACTGTTTATGCATTTAGAATTAAGGCCTTTCATATGCCATACCATAAGATCGATATATGTTTTTAAGCTATAATCAATAAACTAATAAATTAAAAAAAAAAGACAAAAAAAGGAGACCATCAGATATCTCCTAAAAAATACTCCAGTATACCTGCCTAGGCTACTACTTGACCTTGTAGTCTCATCATATATGGGTGTAGACTAAGGTTACCATAGCTTATAAATATAGGGTTATTACAACTAGTAACAGTTGGCACACTGAGTATACTGGTAAAAGCACAGGGGGCACTCAGTACAGTAAAAGTTAGAAGAGGCAGAAAGCCTCATATTGATAAAAGAGGAAGTCTTAGGGCCAGTGACAAATATCATGATAGTGGAGGGAAGTTTGCCAGCTCATGTAAGGTCAGAAATAAGTGAGCAGGACTGGTCTGTATTACTGTAATGGACAAGGTCTGGGCAGGTAGTCCGAGGTATACTATGGTCAGACTGCAGAGATATGGACAGGTGGGGCATTTCACTGGGGTCTAGGCAACAGGATTCCGGTATCCCAGTGGAGGTATAGACAGAGGTCCTTGGTATCTAAGTGTAATGGAGGCTCCCTCAGGTAGATGGTTCCGAAGGATGCAAGCACACCAAACTTCGAATTACAGGAACACAGCTCTTGCAAAGTGTAAAGAATAAAAGTCAACGTTAAAGCTTAGGGAGTGTTTGGCATACCATGATTTTAATTTTGAAATTAGACTAATTTGCCAAGATGGATTTTATAATAAGAAGGGGGTGTTTGGCTAACCGTGATTTGATTTCCAAATCATGATTTCCTAATTTCAAAATCAGGGATTAAACCTTGAAATCAGACTTGTTGAAAATCATGCTTTTAAAATCATGTATGTACAAAACACTTGCTGATTTTAATTCAGTATTTACTAAAATCATAATATGTATTTGTAGTCCTACTTTTATTTATTTGTATATATTCTATTAGTTTTAATATAAAATCAACTATGTAGTATTGTTATTCTTTAAGCAAACGCAATATTGCTATTCCTATTCATAATTCTTTATTGAAAGCTATTTAAAGTACCTACACAAAAGTCTTGGTGATCATGCATCTTGGCCATGGCAACAACGGTCTGGTGTGAGTAGAGATTTTGACATAACTCAACAACAAATCTTTTAAATGAAAAGAGCTCAAAGGAAATAAAATGTAAGACCACTATTTACATATTGATGAAATAAAAAAGTAAAAAAAGTTATTCCTAGTATCTTGTATACCACTCCTTTGCTGCAATAACTGCTTGAACTTAGTCTGACATTGATCTTCACAACTGCTCAAAAAACTCAGAAGGTATTGTATCCCATACTATGGGTCATACCTCAGCTAGCTTCTGCTTGACCTTCTCAGGACCACCAGGTGTTGAAGCAATGTCAGGATACTGAATCTGAAGCCTTTTCTTCAGCTCAACCCAAACATGTTCTATGGGATTACGGTCTGGTGAACAAGGAGGGTGTTCAGCCAACTCAATCCCATTTTGGTCAAACCAATCTTGCACTATCTGAGCTGTATGAACGGTACAGTTATCTTGCTGGAAGATAGGATCATCAAGGATGTCACGGACTCGCTCCAGGCCTGGAATAAGGTAGGTTTCAAGCAGCTGGAGGTAGACCTACTGGTCTACTGATTTCACAACTAAAAGAACAAAGGTTCTTCTGTTTCTGCCCCAGAAGCATCCCCAGACCATCAAAGAAACCCCCTTTCCCTTTCCTATCCCTCTCACATAGTCTGGATGCCACTTTTCTGAAGTAGATCTGAATACCCATTTTTGCTTTGGATTCCTACTCTTTTCCACTGAGCATTCATCACTCTAAATAACACCTTCAAACTCCTCTGCAGTTCAATTCTGGTGTGCCTTAGCGCAGGCCAGCCTCTTCTGAACATGCTCCGGTAAAAGCTTTGCTCTTTTCTTGGCTAGTATCACAAACTGTGACTAAGCAAGGCAGATTTCACATAGCTCGGACTTCCGAGTTATTGGTATGTTGGGATTTCACATGACGCACATTAGTGTACCATAGGTTATTATGTTTACCTGTACGTGACTCATAGTTGTGAGTCACACGATGTTATGATTTTCGTACATGACTCATACTCATGAGTCATGGGTTTCACTCAGGTGAATCAAGTTGCGCACCTGACTTGGTTATTATGTTTTGATTGATTGCAGGCATGTTGTGCAGCGACTCATAGGAGTCATCTGACGGATTTCGCATGACTCATGATTATGAGTCACAGGGTTCGCGTGACGAGAGGTATGAGTCACGCCAGGTGAAGAGCTACTATATAAAGGGGTCACTGGACCCTGAGTATGAGCTCTTCACACGTTCTTCTTGTTTATTTCCTACCTTCAAGTTATTATCAATAAAACCTACCTTTCCGCTCTTTAAGATTTAGCTTAAGAAACCCAAGAATTGTCTTTCGTCCCATGAGTAGAGATTAAGTCCTAAGTAAGGACTAAGGAGAAGAATAAGGAGATACGCGCGAATGAGATAGTAGTCATAGGACTGGACTATCGGGATTGCGTAGGCACAGGCCTGAGAACTATTATCTTACATCAAGAGAAGTATCATTACCTGTCGCTCGGGCCTACTCGGTAGGATTTATAACATTAGAACATGTCTACAATGCGACTCTTAACAATTACACCACGGATCCTTTCAACAGAGATCACGAGGGAGACATAGACGTCCAAGATGACAGTTTAGGATTAAGAGAATTGGAAGAGGCACTTAGCGAAGCAAGCCGATACTCAGCAAGATCAAAAAGTCCCGTCACCCCAGAACCAATCACTCCACCCATACCAGAAGAAACTCCAGACACACCAAGACCTAAAAGAATGTCATGACCAGTACCCCTACCAGGACCGCCACCAGGACCGCCACCAGCAGGACCAGCCATGTTCGCTCGTGAAGAAGTGCAATAGATGATATGAGAAGGAATTCCGAAACAAGGATCAGAAACCAAAAGTTAAAACGCCACCAAGATACCGTGGTGAAAGAAGTAAACTATGAGGATTTATGGTCCAACTCCTCACATACTTCAATGCAGTAGGATGGAACCAAGGATACGATAATGACAAGATACCTTACACCTTAACGCTACTGGAAGGAGCGGTCCTACAGTGGGTTACTCCTATAGTGCTCAGTCAGACACCCGTACCATAGACAACTTGCTACAGCTGGAAGACTATATTCGAACCCCAGTTTATGAATATGGAACTGAGCCAATCAGCATGGAACAAATTGGAAGACATCAGACAAGGGACGAAGAATCTCACCGATTACTGGTATGAATTCAGACTTCTCCAATATGATGCCGAATGGGACGAAGCAACAGCAATGAGGTGGTTCATGAAAGGTCTGAACAGGACCTATCAAGAAGCCTGGAGATACAGCGAGGAAAAGTTCACAACTACAGAAGCCATGGCCAACTGGGCCATTCGAAAAGAAATTCAATTTAGACAACTAGACTGAAGACAAAAGACTCAGCCAGCCTCAACCCAGTCTAAACAAACCTATACTAGAAACAAAAACACCTCCAGGAACCAGAAAGGGACCTATAGGACCACCACGAAAGGAGGCGATGCAATAGACCTAGAGGCAACAAGGAAAAGACCGTCGCTCAACCTTGGAAGAGACGAATACCTTAGGAGACGAAACAATAATTTGTGCCTAAGATGCGGAATAGCAGGGCACATGATTAAGGATTGCAGACGGCCGGCCAACCCAAATCAAGGAAGAAGTCAACAGAACACCAGGCCAAGCACTAGATTCCAACCCCGCAGCAATATAAGAGAAATCAATATCGAAGAGGAATACGAAATGGTGGCACAAGACAAAGGTCCCCAGCTGTAACAGGGGCTCCCTCAGGTAGATGGTTCCTAAGGATGCGACCGGACCAAACTTCGAATCTCTCGAACACAGCTCTTGCAAAAGTCTAAAGAATAAAAGTAAACGGTAAAACTTAATATCGTTAAGCTCAGGCTTATCTCAATTAAAGTCTCTCGAGAGGATGTTGATTGTGTCGGGGTAGGAGAGTTCTCGTATAATCTTTAAGTAGTCAGACTTATACCAAAAACTCCCCTATCAGGTTACCCCGACCAACGTGAGTATGCCCTTCTCCGTAAGGGTTGCCCCGGCACCATTACCGTGTCCCCGAAGGGCTATAGGTGTCAGCGCACTCTAGCAGAAATCTCCCATATGCACATCAGTTCCTGCGAGGTGTTTACCAATACACCTGCCGGAGGGAAAACCTCTGCACATCGGTGTCTCGTCAGTGGCTAACTGTCAAGACCCTTAGAAAAGCTAACTAAATGACTCTCTTCCCATATGCTATGACCTATGCAAGCACTGGTAGACATCAGCTGTCTTCCGGCTAAGTTCTATCTTTCTTGATTGTGAACTTAGGGGGTCTACGACGCTCCCTTGGAGAGCTGTGTCGGCGGCGGGACCCATGGGCGCTACCCATGGTCCCTTACCCCCGGCACACCACTCACCGTGATAAGTGTCATGCTATTAGAGTCTTCAAACAACCCACAAAGAGCCTACGGCAAAGGGGCACGTGTAGGCATGATTGGCGTAGAACCTTCCCAGATGTCTCCGGCACTACCCGGGACTACTCTGGGGACCCTTCTGGATAGCTCACGCTAACTCCGTCGGTTTTGGTCCGTTTTACTCCCTTCTTTTTGGAGAGGGTACCTGACCTTCTCACCTTGGCCCCCTTGTACATCCCGCAAACAGCCCCCGGTCGGACGGACGGCGGCGACGCATACAGCGTTATGGACATGTCTTCATAGATTCAATTTTACTAGCATAACGGCAACTCCACCAATTTTGGCCCATGGCGCCCGGGGCGAACCCTTGGGCCGCAGGTACCTGTTAGGAATAATTCTACCAAGTTACAGCTTGTTCGGAGCACTATAGCTCCTCCCGTAGTCTTCCGATCAAAGTGCGATCTAGTGCCCGTCGATCGTCATTGCGTAACAAACAATCCTAACATTTCCCGAAATTCCTCCGAGAACATTTCCGACAGAAGGTAGGGTAATAGTGTCCCAAAGGTAGGGTAAGTATGTCCATGGTGACACGAAACCAGTCACCATGGTAGGGGAACGTGACCTTCTTGTGTAGGGTAAACTTACCCCGCCATCTGTCCTATCCATAGGCCAGAGCGGACATTGTCACGTTACTGCCACTACTTAGGCCCACCTATTCCTTAAGTACCTTCTGTTCTTAGAGATTTCCGGACCATCAGATATCTCTTGGATATGCGCCTGCATACCGCCTCGTCTACCATCTGACCTCGTGGTCTTATGTATGGGCGTAGACCTAGGTTACCATGGCTCTATATCGTCGGGTCGTTACATCACTCCCCTGTTTTCTAAGACCCGACCCGGTCCGCTAACGTTGTCTTTTATTTCCCCGTTTCGGTTCGCCCTCAACCCTATGGTCTCTGGGTTCGTGGGGATACCGATGGTGAAAATCCTTCATGGCCTGTAAGCCTGTGTCTTCTAGCATCTCATATGGCTCCCAAGAGTTTTCCTCCACGCCATAGCCTTCCCATGAAACTAGGTACTGAACGAAGCGATTTGGAAATTTCGCTTTCATATTACCATACCATCGACTGTCTATGACTGCCTCGATAACATAACTGGGCTCATTGTCTACTATCTCGGGGACTGGGACTTCTTTAGTCCTTCTACCACTTGGGTCCTCTCGATAGGGTTCTATGAGTCCGACATTGAATACTGGATGGATTGACCAACGGGCAGGCAATTGGAGTTCGTAAGCTCGGTTACCAACCTTTCGCTTGACCACAAAGGGTCCAAACATTCGGCAGTCCAGCTTCTCCATAGGTCGCTTAGTACGGATGTTCTTTCGATTTAGCATCACACGATCAGCCTTCTTTGCCCTGCCATTCGTCACATCTTCCATCGTAACGGATTCAGGTGATGGGAACCGTGTCTGGTCATGCCACTTTCTTTGCCTCTCTTGAGCTCGCTTCAGTGTATCTCGGACTTCTTGCCAGACACCTTCCCAATTCCTGACCAATAGCTCGCTACTGGGGTGAACACCTTGTTGCTCTGAGACGGTACCCGACCAGTTCGTCCGTGGGTTGAAACCGTAATTGATCTCAAATGGAGATAATCTAGTTGACTCAGAGGTTGAAGTATTGTATGCATATTCCGCTAAAGGTAGTAGCGATGCCCAATCATCTTGTTGATTAGAACAATAACTTCTCAAGTATTGCTCTAAGGTCTGGTTCACCCGCTCAGTTTGCCCATTAGTCTCAGGATGGAAAGCGGTCGATAACTGTAGTTTCAATTGCAACTGTTGCATCAGGCTTATCCAAAATTTGGATGTGAATCGACTATCACGGTCAGAGATAATAGATTCTGGGAGCCCATGGAGCCGCCAAACTTCCTTCAGGAATATCAGAGCCAGATCCTTGATAGGGATCTCTGTGGCCAAAGGTATAAAGTGTGCCATTTTTGAGAATCGATCCACGATAACCCAAATTTTTGTATACCCGTCTGATTTCGGTAGTGCTTCTATGAAGTCCATTGAGATATCCGTCCACGGTCTCAAGGGTACTCCAACAGGTTCTAGTAGACCAAACTTCTTATGCTTAACGGACTTGTTTCGTTGACAGGTATCACATGTACAAACATAGTCCGTAATGCTCTCATCCATCTTAGGCCAAAAGAAGTTAGTCCTAACCCTTCCTACCGTCTTATATGTTCCAAAGTGTCCCGCAATACGGGAGTCATGTTCAGCTTCCATGATCTTATCCTTCAAATCCTGTCAGTCAGGAATGTACCACCTATTCTTATACAGGAGGAGATCTCTTTCTATTGTCAGATTGCGGTCGACTCCTTTATCTTCCTCTAACACAGCCTTTAAGTCCTTCATATAGACAGGATCCTGTCTCGCTGCAATTCGTAATGCATCCAAAAATGCTGATTCTAACCGGTAGCCTTGACAGGCTGCCAATGCTTGTGGTCGTAAGAGGTCTCGCTCCTGTCCCACAATCTATTGTCCAGGGCGAAAAAACGGCTTTGGTGTCTCTGATGGAGAATTACTCCCCCCTTCAGGGCGGTGGTCTCCACGCCTTGACAGTGCATCAGCCTTCGTGTTCAACCTTCCTTCACGGTAAACCACCTTGAAATTGAACGGTTGCAGGAATTCTGCCCAGCGATGTTGTCGGCGGTTGAGGCTGTTGGTACTATTAAAGTACTCCAAATTCTTTTGATCGATGTAAACCGAGATTTCACCCTCTACCGACCGAAACAGATGTTCCCACTCCTTGAAAGCTGCAACTATGGCAGTCATTTCTTTGTCATATACATCATAATTTATTTCCGCTGGGTGGAACTTCCTACTATGAAAGGCCACTGGATGCCATTTCTCATCTTCGCAGAATTGAGACAGCACGGCACCCAAAGCAAAGTCACATGCATCCGTCTCCAACTTGGTTTGACGGGTAGAATCGAAGTCTGCTAGGATTGGCCCTGAAGTAAAGGCCTTTCTTAACGCGAAGAATGCCTCGCTACAAGCAGGGGTCCAATCAAACTTGACATCGTTCTTAGTAAGGTCCGTCAAAGCCTTCGCTATCTTGCTGAAACCCTCTATAAACCTTCTATAGAAGTTGGCGAAGCCCAGAAAACTTGGGACTCCGACGACATTAGTCGCTTTCATCCATTCCAAGATCGAATCCACCTTTTTGGTAGTCATAGATATTCCCTTTTCAGATATCCTATAACCTAGAAATTCTATCTCACGTCTATGGAAGAACGACTTGTTTATGTTTGCACATTGTCGGTGTTCTCTAAGTCTTTCCATTACGTGCCTAACCAACGAGACATGTTCTTCAATGGTCTCTGAATAGATCAGGATATCGTCCATATAGGCTACGACTCCTTCTCCCAGCATATCTCTAAATATGTCATTTATCATGCTCTGGAAGGTGGCGGGTGCGTTACATAACCCAAAGGGCATCACCTTAAAATGATGTAATCCCAATTCGCTACGGAAAGCTGTGAGTTCTTCATACGAGTGCGTATCTCCGGTAGCCTTCTTGGCCATCCGGATCCCCCAATATCCATTTTTGAGGTCCATCAAAGTATACACTGTGGCTTTCGAGAGCCTTCCTCGCAGTTCATTCATTAACTGGAGAGGATATCTGTTCTTCACTGTTATTTTATTGAGCCCGCGGTAAGCTATTACCAGTCTCAGTGTGCCATCCGGTTTTGGCACAAACAGTATAGGAGCGGAGGATGAGGAAGTAGATCTTTCTATCTTCCCTGTTCGTAACATCTCGGTTATGAACTGGTTAAGTGCGTTCCACTCCTTTTCTGATATCGGATAGATGGGCCCCCAAGGCGGGGTGCTTCCCAGGATCAATTCGATCCTGTGATCGTACTTTGTATGTTCCGGTAACGCATCTATCCTTTCTTGGCTGAAGATATCACCAAAATCCTTGTACTCCGGCGGGAGTTGGATCGTGACATCTCCTCCTCTCTCATCAGCAAACTCTACCGTTCCTAGAAAATATACATTTTCTGGATCTTCTGCCAATAGCTCCTCATCTGACATGTATACTAACCGCCTCTGCTCCGTAAGACAATTTGCCTTACAGAAATCTGAGCGCCAGGTCAGGGATCCTACTTTCCAATCTATGTCGGGATTATGATCTCTCACCCACGACGTTGGGAGATAGCCGTCGACTCTTCTGTTGGCAATATCGACTACCTCAAACCCCATACCATTTACATGATCACCGATCTTCAAGTCTAATGACTTAGTATAATGAAGACCTGATCCAGGTATATTACTTCCGCTTGCATCCTTAATCGGAGTATGGATCCTTTTCTTTACACAAGGAGCTTGGGTACTCTTAACCCATTGGCTACTTAGTACGGGGCCTGTCGCTCCGCTGTCTAGTAGCAATAGTGCTTCGGCACTTACTTGCCTACACCCTATGCGCCAATCCAGTTTCACCCTTAAGTGAATTGATTTGCTATGTCGGGGTGGGCTTGAGTGCCTCGCCTTCTTTCGCTGTCTTATCATACTCATTCTTGCGAGTCTCTTGCCTTGCGACACAAGAGCGGCCACAACGGGTCGGTAAACGTTTTCAAGAATTGTTTGATCAATAAAGGGATTGGAGTGCTGTTTACTATCACGCCAGCATGATTTCGGGTATTAAACCCTCCTCAGGTAAACTTGAAAGATAACTTTTATTCAAGACTAATGACCCAAACCAATTCCAACCATACAAGACAACTGACCCATATAAGACAAGAAAATACATTTGCTCTCCGGAGACGTCCAGTCAACCGGTGCCAAACAGGGCATCTTTGTGCCCCATCCGAATGTCGCGCGGTTCCCATTTTCCGAAGCGACCCCTCGGAGCAGAATGCTTATCCCAAAAGAAAAACCTGAAAGTAATTTCCCCAGAAATGTCCAATATGAAAAACATAAGAAATAAGAAAACCCAAGAACCAAAAGGAAAAGACCAAACAATGCGTGCGACCGTAACATCTACCTGAGCAGGTAGTCTCTCAACACTCCTGTATAGGGGACTTTGTCAGGACTTAAGAACTAGTCAACGCGAACGGGTTCTTACCTTAATTCGTTCCACTTGAGTGGCTATCCTTCCTTCGAGATCTTCATAGATCTAGATAGGTCAGCCTGTGTTATTTCCTTCTTAGGATTAGGTTCTTACCTTCACCGAGGTCCGTATCAACCTCCATAATAGTAGGAGAGGGTTTGCGGGCTTCCAAAAGCTTGGGACCCGAGGGCGGCAGACGAGACGCTTCAATACCCTTTAGTCGTTTATTGCCCTTTGTCGAAGACTCTGCCTTTGGTCGTCATCGTTTCACTCCCGCAGTATTCTTCACGGCATAAACAACTGGGGATGTCATTGAACACTGTCTCCAGAAGTGTCCTTCCTTCCCACACTTAGTGCATTGCTTATTGTTGCGTCGTTTATCAGTCAGGGTCTGCGGGATGCCTTGATGAGCAATTGCATACTCAGACGTCCCAGCCTGCTTCCTGGGGCCAACATTAGCCGTCTTCCGCGGTTTGTTGTCCTTCCAACCCGAACTTTTCTCCTTCTTCTTCAACCTGCCAGTAGGTTTAGAAGTTTCCTTTTCTTTCTTCTCTTGTGGTCTTGGTGGTTTATCGTCAATGAGATGTCCGAAACGCTTGTCATCTTCTAAGTTGTGACCGACTTGTCGGAGTAGATCCAAATAGTCATTTAGGCTGTCAGGGTGCGGGGTCTTGAATGCCCACGCGGCCCGAAGGTTCGGCGTTATCCCAGCCCTAACCTTATCCTCAACCTGTTGATGGTCTGTGTAATTCAGCTTGTACATCAGATCAATAATCCTATCCAGGTAAGGAGCGCTTGGGTTGGGTTTCATCAACAAGTCATTCCATTCGAGGAGATTTGTATCTCGATTCACATTATCACCTCCGTGACTCTGCTCTAACCGTTCACGGAAACCCTTCCACGTCCGGAGCGGCCCGTTCTTGTTGAATGGCATTCCCGCTCTTTTCGCAGCCTCACAGTTGATGTGAGAGTGTATCCCTAGGTACCAATTGCCGGCTTCGTTTTCGAGAAGAGGTATGACCAAGTTGATCTAATCCATGTCCGTCAGACGGCAATCGGAAAAGTATTCGAACTTCACTTCGACCAGAGTCAGAAAACTAGCCAGGTCGGCAACCACTCCCTTAAATGTGGGAATGCCGCTTAGCTTCTCCGGCTTCCTGCGACTTGATGAAGACGAGGAATGAGATTGGTTTTGCAACCGCTCTCGTAGTGCATCTGGCCGACAGTCATATCGGTCTTTCTTCTCATCGCTCCAGCCAGTGCGACGTGGTCCCAAATAGGGTGTGATATCAGGTAGGGAGTCGGCGTCATCATCAGAACTGTCATCAGGATCGGAATCACCCAGATCTCCTCCGCCAGCCCCAAAGAATCCGCCACCAGGAGGTTGGTTACCACCTCCGCTGCCTCCAGCGTTACCACCGAAAGTTTCCCTTAGTCTCTCATAACCCTCGAATTGCTCGTCTCGACCACCACGATTCCCGTCATCCGGAGGACCCTGTCCTGACGGTGCTTGTGGCGGCACTGAGCCTGCTGGCTGGTTACTCCGCGACGGTATCGGATTTGGCGCAACCTGCGACACCTTTAACCATTCAGCAAAAGCCGGGCAGGTCTCTGGGTGTAGTGGAGGTCCCTCGTGTCCTCTCTTTTCGCACCACCCACATTTGGGTTGTTCCCTTCCTTTTCCCTTGTCTTGTCTGCTGTCCTTCGGTGGACCCCCCGGTACCTCTGCTGGCGGTGGTTGACAAAAGAAGTCATGACGTCCACCGTATCCAGGGCAAGTGGGGTGACAAAAGGGTCCTCTGTTCGAGGGTGTCGGTCCAAACCCAGAAAAGGCAGCATTTCACGAGGGTTTAACAGGTGCCGTTGGTATAGGGACCTGTGGCCGGTTGGGTTGGCGTGGAGTAGCCGTGACAGGGATAGGAGTGCCTTGAGAAGCCGTGGCGGGCCGGCCCGGTTGGCATGAGAGTCTCTCAAGTATATTCAACGTCCTTTCGATACGGTCAACTAGCCCCGGAGACCCTGGTCTCATGGCTGGCCATGTACTTTTGACCGCAAGAGGTGCAGGCGTTGCTGTGGGTGTCGGGTTATGCTCGAAAGGCATCATGGGACCTTGATCGAAAGTTTCCCCTGAGGGAGGGAGAAGCGATACGGGGAACGGGAAAGCGGGTTGCGATTCGGGAGGTTCCACAGGTGTTACTGTGATTGTGGGAGAGGGTTCACGGATAGGTCGCGATGGTTGAGGGGACACTCGTTGTGAACCTTGTGGCCGTGTAGTCCCTATAGGACTCACGGAGTAACTGCGGGCCAGCGAGGGGGAGAGCGAACGAGAGGAGGCACGAGTGAAAGAATGAGCTGCTTCGGATCTTTGATCCTTTAAGCTTTCCACGATTCTCAGTCCTAACGGGCTCAGCTGAGGCTTGTATTTCTCGTTTCTCGCAAAGAGCGTCAGTTGCCCTGCATAATCCGCAAGTTTCTCCTTTAATAGGGGCACCGCAGGGACCGCCTCAATCATCAGGACATCATTGTCCTCATCTATCTGATATCCATCCTTCGCAGCCTTTTCCAATGCTTCCATCCGTACCCTCATTGCTTCTTGGTTTCCTAACAATACCAAGAATGCTTCATGTTGCCTTTTCATCCATCCCACCGATGATTCTATGATCTGTTTTCGGAAGACCTTCTGTGTCTTCTTATTCCAATTATGCAATTCCCCTTTTGCCCTTGTAATCTCCTGGGTCACTTCTCGTAGGATGTAGGGCTCGACGAAGTTGCGCCTGAATTCCGCGACGGTTAATTCTTCGGCTACAGGGTTGTCCTTTTGTACACCTTGGGCAAAAGGAATATCTCTTAGGAATGACAGTGCAGCGATGCCGGGGTCCGGAAGGACCAGGTCTCGACATTCGTTAGGGAGTTCGATAGGAGCTGCATCGATCAATAGATGCGATGATTCTCCTAGGCGGCGCATGTCTGCGATAATAGAGGCTCTGAAAATGGCAGCTTCTAATGGATTCTCGTTGAGATCCAAGCTGCTATCCAAACTCGACGTTGTTTCTTCGACCGTCGGTGGCAAAGCTTGAGTAGCCATCGTGGTCTATTAACGTTGTTTTCACCAACAAAATCAGGGGAAGAGTTAAGCGAGAGGCTCGCTTAACGATATACTGTAACGGGGGCTCCCTCAGGTAGATGGTTCCTAAGGATGCGACGGCACCAAACTTCGAATCTCTCGAACACAGCTCTTGCAAAAGTCTAAAGAATAAAAGTAAACGGTAAAACTTAATATCGTTAAGCTCAGGCTTATCTCAATTAAAGTCTCTCGAGAGGATGTTGATTGTGTCGGGGTAGGAGAGTTCTCGTATAATCTTTAAGTAGTCAGACTTATACCAAAAACTCCCCTATCAGGTTACCCCGACCAACGTGAGTATGCCCTTCTCCGTAAGGGTTGCCCCGGCACCATTACCATGTCCCCGAAGGGCTATAGGTGTCAGCGCACTCTAGCAGAAATCTCCCATATGCACATCAGTTCCTGCGAGGTGTTTACCAATACAGCTGCCGGAGGGAAAACCTCTGCACATCGGTGTCTCGTCAGTGGCTAACTGTCGAGACCCTTAGAAAAGTTAACTAAATGACTCTCTTCCCATAAGCTATGACCTATGCAAGCACTCGTAAACATCAGCTGTCTTCCGGCTAAGTTCTATCTTTCTTGATTGTGAACTTAGGGGGTCTACGACGCTCTCTCGGAGAGCTGTGTCGGCGGCGGGACCCATGGGCACTACCCATGGTCCCTTGCCCCCGGCACACCACACACCGTGATAAGTGTCATGCTATTAGAGTCTTCAAACAACCCACAAAGAGCCTACGGCAAAGGGGCACGTGTAGGCATGATTGGCGTAGAACCTTCCCAGATGTCTCCGGCACTACCCGGGACTACTCTGGGGACCCTTCTGGATAGCTCACGCTAACTCCATCAGTTTTGGTCCGTTTTACTCTGCTCTTTTTGGAGACGGTACCTGACCTTCTCACCTTGGCCCCCTTATATATCCTGCGAAAAGCTTCCGGTCGGACGGACGGCGGCGATGCATACAGTGTTATGGACATGTCTTCATACATTCCATTTAACTAGCATAACGGCAACTACACCCATTTTGGCCCATGACGCCCGGGGCGAACCCTGGGGCCGCAGGTACCTGTTAGGAATAATTCTACCAAGTTACAGCTTGTTCGGAGCCCTATAGCTCCTCCCGTAGTCTTCCGCTCAAAGTGCAATCTAGTGCCCGTCGATCGTCATTGCGTAACAAACAATCCTAACATTTCCCGAAATTCCTCCGAGAACATTTCCGACGGAAGGTAGGGTAACAGTGTCCTATAGGTAGGGTAAGTATGTCCATGGTGACACGAAACCAGTCTCTATGGTAGGGTAACGTGACCTTCTTGGGTAGGGTAAACTCACCCAGCCTGCTGTCCTATCCATAGGCCAGAGCGGACATTGTCACGTTACTGCCACTACTTAGGTACACCTATTCCTTAAGTACCTTCTGTTCTTAGAGATTTCCGGACCATCAGATATCTCTTGGATATGCACCTGCATACCCGCCTTGTCTACCATGTGACCTCTTGGTCTTATGTATGGGCGTAGACGTCGGTTACCATAGCTCTATATCGTAGGGTCGTTACACTAGCAATAGATGGTCTGCAGGACCCTCCGAAAGAGAAACCCATTTTGACGGCCACCTACTACACTCTTTTAAGTCAGAAAAGGAACAATGACGACTATGATCATATCATGATCGAAACCACAATATACAACGACCAAAAACAAGCAACCAGGATACATGCGATGCTCGACTCAGGAGCATCTGAAGACTTCATAGACGAAGAAATCTGCAAGAAACATCAGATAAAAACCAAGAAAATGAAAAATGAAAGGCAGATTTACCTCGCAGACGGAAAACCTAGCGATATGGGGCCAATTACCCATATAGTGCAAGTACCTATGAACATTGGAAATCATAGGGAAGTGGCGACCTTCCAAGTGGTGAATCTGCAACACCATGAGATAATCCTAGGCATGCCATGGTTACGACAACACAACCCTACCATCAGTTGGGAAGAAGGAAAGGTTGCGTTTACTCGTGAACGATGTACGACATGGTGTCTCACGAGCTGGTCGGTAATATACTCAACCCCCGAAGAAGAAGCGATCCAAGAGAACTTAGACGCGAAGTTCAATCAAGTTCAAGCAAGAAAGAATCCAACGACCAAAGTCAAAAAGTTAAGCCAAGAAGCAAAGATACCTACCAAAGGGTCCAAGATGGCAGCAGGACACAACCTGTACGCCAATGCAGAAGTTAAGATACCAGCCAAGGGGCAGGAAGTTGTGCCAATAGGTATAGCTATAGAGTTACCTCAAGGAACCTATGGGCGTATAGCACCACGCAGCAGTCTCGCAGTCAAACACAGACTCACTACCAATGCTGGAATAATAGACGCCGATTATACAGGTGAATTGAAGGTGGTCATGGTCAACCAGGACAATAAAGACCATATGGTGAAAAGAGGCAATAAAATCGTGCAATTGATTATCGAAAAAAGCAATAAAGAGGAACTTCAAGAAGTGGAGAACCTGACCAAGACCACTAGAGGAACCAAAGGGTTCGGCAGCACAGACAGGGAGAGGCCTCCACAAGAGAAAGAACCAAGGATTGAAATCAACAGGATATCGGCGCAAGCCTTCGGGAAATTATACCGCAAGGGAGCAACGGCAGGAATTCTCAAATAGGATTACCAAAACCATAGAACAAGCCTAGCAAGGATGAATATCAGCACAAAGCTAGCCATAAGAAGCCGACCTCAGACAAAGGACGAACAACTAGACCAGTTGGTACCCAAGGAATACCATCAACATGTAGACTTGTTCCAAGAAAAGGAATCAACCAAGTTATCACCCCACAGGCCAGATGTTGATTTGGAGATCAATTTCAAGGAAGCTAGCAAAGGACTACCTCTGAAAAGAATATACCCACTAGGAGAAACTGAAATTGAAGAACTAAGGAAATACATTCAACCGAACCTGGAAAGAGCATGGTGTAACGGGGGCTCCCTCAGGTAGATGGCTCCCAAGGATGCGACCGCACCAAACTTCCAATCTCTCGAACACAGCTCTTGCAAAAGTGTAAAG
>LN891297.1:18027-58812 GCA_900010015.1 Tuber aestivum
AATAAAAGTAAACGGTAAAACTTAATATCGTTAAGCTCAGGCTTATCTCAATTAAAGTCTCTCGAGAGGATGTTGATTCTGTCGGGGTAGGAGAGTTCTCGTATAATCTTTAAGTAGTCAAACTTATACGAAAAACTCCCCCATCAGGTTACCCCGACCAATGTGAGTATGCCCTTCTCCGTAAGGGTTGCCCCGGCACCATTACCATGTCCCCGAAGGGCCATAGGTGTCAGCGCACTCTAGCAAAAATCTCCTTTATGCACATCAGTTCCTGCAAGATGTTTATCAATACACCTGCCGGAGTGAAAACCATTGCGCATCGGTGTCTCGTCATTGGCTAACTGTCGAGATCCTTAGGAAAGCTTACTAAATGACTCTCTTCCCATATGCTATGACCTATGCAAGCACTCGTAGACATCAGCTGTCTTCCGGCTAAGTTCTATCTTTCTTGATTGCGAACTTACGGGGTCTACGACGCTCCCGCAGAGAGCTGTGTCGGCGGCGGGACCCATAGGTGCTATCCATGGTCCCTTACCCCCGGCACACCACTCACCGTGATAAGTGTCATGCTATTAGAGTCTTCAAACAACCCACAAAGAGCCTACGGCAAAGTGGCACGTGTAGGCTTGATTGGCGTAAAACCTTGCCAAATGTTTCCGGCACTACCCGGGACTACTCTGGGGACCCTTCCGGATAGCTCACGCTAACTCCGTCAGTTGTGGTCCGTTTTACTCCGTTCTTTTTGGAGAATGTACTTGACCTTCTCACCTTGGCCCCCTTATATATCTTGCGAACAGCCTCCGGACGGACGGACGGTGACGACCCATACAGTGTTATGGACAGTCTTCATAGATTCCATTTAACTAGCATAACGGCAACTCCCCCCATTTTGGCCCATGACGCCCGGGGCGAACCCTGGGGCCGCAGGTACCTGTTCGGAATACTTCTACCAAGATACAACTTGTTCGGAGCACTATAGCTCCTCCCGTAGTCTTCCGATCAAAGTGCAATCAAGTGCCCGTCGATCGTCATTGCGTAACAAACAATCCTAACATTTTCCGAAATTCCTCCGAGAACATTTCCGATGGAAGGTAGGGTAGTAGAGTCCCAAAGGTAGGGTAAGTATGTCCATGGGGACACGAAACCAGTCTCCATGGTAGGGTAACGTGACTTCCTTGGGTAGGGTAAACTCACCCAGCCTTTTGACCTATCCATAGGCCAGAGCGGACCATGTCACGTTATTACCACTACTTAGGTACACCGGTTCCTTAAGTACCTTCTGTTCTTAGAGATTTCCGTACCATCAGATATCTCTCGGATATGCGCCTGCATATCCACCTCATCTACCATCTGACCTCTTGGTCTTATGTATGGACGTAGACGTAGGTTACCATAGCTCTATATCGTAGGGTCGTTTCATCACTCCCCTCTTCTCTAAGGACCGACCCGGTCTGCTAACGTCGTCTTTTATTTCCCCGGTTCGGTTCGCCCTCAATCCTATGGTCTCTGGGTTTGTGGGGATACCGATCGTGGAAATCCCTCATGGCCTGTAAGCCAGTGTCTTCTAGCATCTCATATGGCTCCCAAGAGTTCTCCTCTATGCCATAGCCTTCCCATGAAACTAGGTACTGAACGAAGTGATTAGGAAATTTTGCTTTCATATTTCCGTACCATCGACTGTCTACGACTGCCTCAATAACATAACTGGGTTCATTGTCTACTATCTCTGGGATAGGGACTTCCTTAGTCCTTCTACCACTTGGGTCCTCACGATAGGGTTCTAAGAGTCCGACATTGAATACCGGATGGATTGACCAACGGGCAGGCAATTGGAGTTCGTAAGCTCGGTTACCGACTTTTCCCTTGACCACAAAGGGTCCAAACATTCGGTGGTCTAGCTGCTCCATAGGTCGTTTAGTGCCGATGATCTTTCCATTTAGCATCACACGAGCAGCCTTTTTTGCCCTGCCATTTGTGACATCTTCCATCGTAATGTATTCAGGTGATGGCAACCGTTACTTGTCATGCCACTTCCTTTGTCTCTCTTGAGCTCACTCAAGTGTATCTCGGACTTCTTCCTAGACACCTTCCCAATTCCTTACCAATAGCTTGCTACTGGGGTGAACACCTTGTTGCTCTGAACAGTCCCCGACCAGTTGGTCCGTGGGTTGCAACCGTAGTTGATCTCAAATGGAGATAACCTAGTTGATTCGGAGGTTGATGTATTGTATGCATATTCCGCCAAAGGTAGTAGCGATGCCCAATCATCTTGCTGATAAGAACAATAACTTCTTAAGTATTGCTCTAAGGTCTGGTTCACCTGCTCAGTCTGCCCATCGGTCTCAGGGTGGAAAGTGGTCGACAAATGTAGTTTCAATTGCAATTGTTGCATCAAGGTTATCCAAAACTTGGATGTGAATCGACTATCACGGTCGGAGATATCAGATTCTGGGAGCCCATGGAGCCGCCAGATTTCCTTCAGAAATATCAGAGCCAGATCCTTGATGGGGATCTCTGTGGCCAAAGGTATAAAGTGTGCCATCTTTGAGAATCGATCCACGATAACCCAACTTTTTGTATACCCTTCTGATTTCGGTAGTGCAACTATGAAGTCCATTGAGATATCCGTCCACGGTCTCAAGGGTACACCAACAGGTTCCAGCCGACCAAACTTCTTATGCTTAACGGATTTGTTCCGTTGACAGGTATCGCATATACAAACATAGTCCGTAATGGTCTCATCCATCTTTGGCCAAAAGAAGTTAGCCCTAACCCTGCCTACCCTCTTATATCTCCCAAAGTGTCCCGCAATACCGGAGTCATGTTCAGCTTCCATGATCCTATCCTTCAAATCCTGTGAGTCAGGAATGTACCACCTGTTCTTATATAGAAGGAGATCTCTTTCTATTGTCAGGTTCCGGTCAACTCCTTTGTCTTCCGCTAAGACAGCCTTTAAGTCCTGCATATAGACAGGATCCTGTTTCGCAGCAATTCGTAATGCATCCAAAAATGCTGATTGTAACCGGTAGCCTTGACAGGCTGCCAATGCTTGTGGTCGTAAGAGGTCTCGTTCCTGTCCTACAATCCATTGTCCGGGGCGAAAAAACGGCTTTAGTGTCTCTGATAGAGAATTACTCCCCCCTTCACGGCGGTGGTCTCCACGCCTTGACAGTGCACCAGCCTTCGTGTTCAATCTCCCTTCACGGTAAACGACCTTGAAATTGAATGGTTGTAGGAACTCTGCCTAGCGATGTTGTCGGCGGTTGAGGGTCTTAGTACTATTAAAGTACTCCAAATTCTTGTGATCGGTGTAAACCGAGATTTCACCCTCTACCGATCGAAACAGATGTTCCCGCTCCTTGAAAGCTGCAACTATGGCAGTCATTTCTTTGTCATGTACATCATAATTTATCTCCGCTGGGTGGAACTTCCTACTATGAAAGGCCACTGGATGCCATTTCTCATCTTCGCAGAACTGAGACAGCACGGCACCCAAAGCAAGTCACTTGCGTCTGTCTCCAACTTGGTTTGACGGGTAGAATCGAAGTGTGCTAGGATTGGTCCCGAAGTGAAGGCCTTTCTTAAGTCAAAGAATGCCTCGCTCCAAGCAGAGGTGCAATCAAATTTAACATCCTTCTTAGTAAGGTCCGTCAAAGGCTTCGCTATCTTGGTGAAACCCTCTATAAACCTCCTATAGAAGTTGGCGAAGCCCAGACAACTGTGGACTCCGACGATGTTAGTTGGTTTCTTCCATTCCAAGATGGAATCCACCTTTTTGATAGTCATAGATATCCCCTTTTCGGATATCCTATAACCTAGAAATTCTATCTCACGTCTGTGGAAGAACGACTTCTTTATGTTTGCACATAGTCGGTGTTCCCTAAGTCTTTCCATTACGCGTCTAACCAATGAGACATGTTCTTCAATGGTCTCTGAATAGATCAGGATATGGTCCATATAGGCTACGACTCCTTCTCCCAGCACATCTTGAAATATGTCATTGATCAGGCTCTGGAAGGTGGCGGGTGCGTTACATAACCCAAAGGGCATTACTTTAAAATGACGTAATCTCAATTCGCTACGGAAAGCCGTGAGTTCCTCATGCGAGTGTGTATCTCCGGTAGCCTTCTTGGCCATCCGGATACCCCAATATCCATTTTTGAGATCCATCAAAGTATACACTGTGGCTTTGGAGAGCCTTCCTCGCAGTTCATTTATTAACGCGAGAGGATATCTGTTCTTCACTATTATTTTATTGAGCCCTCGGTAATCTATTACCAGTCTCAGTGTGCCATCAGGTTTTGGCACAAACAGTATAGGAGGGGAGGAAGAGGAAGTAGATCTTTCTATCTTCCCTGTTCGTAACATCTCGGTTATGTACTCCTTAAGTGCTTTCCGCTCTTTATCTGATATTGGATAGATGGGCCCCCAAGGTGGGGTGCTTCCGGGGATTAATTCGATCCTGTGATCATACTTTGTATGTTCCGGTAACGCATCTATCCTTTCTTGGCTAAAGATGTCACCAAAATCCTTATACTCCGGAGGGAGTTGGATTGTGATATCTCCTCCTCGCTCATTGGCAAACTCTACAGTTCCTCAAAATATCCATTTTTTGGATCTTCTGCCAATAGCTCCTCATCCGACATCTATACTAACCGCCTCTGCTCCGTAAGACAATTTGCCTTACAGAAATCTGAGCGCCAGGTCAGGGATCCTACTTTCCAATCTCTGTCGGGGTTATGATCTCTCAGCCATGACATTGGGAGATAGCCATCGACTCTTCTGTCGGCAATATCAGCTACCTCAAAGTGCATGCCATTTACATGATCACCGCTCTTCAAGTCTAATGACTTGGTATAATGAAGACCTGATCCTGGTATATTGTTTCCGCTTGCATCCTTAATCGGAGTATGGATCCTTTTCTTTACACAAGGAGCTTGGGTACTCTTAACCCATTGACTACTTAGCACGGGGCCCGTTGCTCCGCTATCTAGTAGTAACAGCCCTTCGGCACTCACTTGCCTACACCCTATACGCCAATCCAGTTTCACCCTTAAGTGAATTGATTTGCTATGTCGAGGTGGGCTCGAGTGCCTAGCCTTCTTTTGCTGTCTCATCATACTCATTCTTGCTAGTCTCTTGCCTTTCGACACAAGAGCGGCCTCAACGGGTCAGTAAACGTTTTCAAGAATTGTTTAATCAATAACGGGATTGGAGTGCTGTTTACTATCAGGCCAGCATGATTTCGGGTATTAAACCCTCCTCAGGTAAACTTGAAAGATAACTTTTATTCAAGACTAATAACCCGAACCAATTCCAATCGTACAAGACGACTGAGTCATATAAGACAAGAAAATACATTTGCTCTCCGGAGACGTCCAGTCAACCGGTGCCAAACAAGGCATCTTTGTGCCCCATCCGAATGTCGCGCGGTTCCCATTTTCCAAACCGACCCCTCGGAGCAGAATGCTTATCCCAAAAGGAAGAACCTGAAAGTAATTTCCCCAGAAATGTCCAATATGAAAAACATAAGAAATAACAAAACCCAAGAACCAAAAGAAAAGACCAAACAACGCGTGCGACCGTAACATCTACCTGAGCAGGTAGTCTCTCAATACTCCTGTATTGGGGACTTTGTCAGGACTTAAGAGCTAGTCAACGCGAATTGGTTCTTACCTTAATTCGTTCCACTTGAGTGGCTCTCCTTCCTTCGAGTTCTTCTTAGATCTTCACCCTGGTCCGTATCAACCTCCATAATCGTAGGAGAGGGTTTGCGGGCTTCTAAAAGCTTGGGACCCGAGGGCGGCGGACGAGACGCTTCAATACGCTTAAGTCGTTTATTGCCCTTTGTCGAAGATTCTGCCTTTGGATATGACCGTTTCACTCCCGCAGTATTCTTCACGGCATAAACAACTGGGGATGTCATTGAACAGTCTCCAGAAGTGTCCTTCCTCCCCACACTTAGTGCATTCCTTATTGTTGCGTCGTTTGTCAGTCAGGGTCTGCAGCATGCCTTGATGAGCAATTGCATACTCAGACCTCCCAGCCTGCTTCCCGGCGCCAACATTTGCGGTCTTCCGCAGTTTGTTGTCCTTCCAACCTGAACCCTTCTCTCTTTTCTTAAACCTTCCAGTAGGTTTAGAAGTCTCCTTTTCTCTCTTCTCTCCTGGTTTCGAAGGCTTCTCGTCATTGAGATGTCCGAAAAACGTTTATCGTCTTCTAGATTGTGACCAACTTGCCGAAGCAAATCTAGGTACTCGTTCAGGGCTTCGGGGTGGGGTTTCGTCAACGCCCATACTTTTCGAAGCTCGGAACGTATCACAGCCCTAACCTTATCCTTAACCTGTTGATGGTCTGTGTAATTCAGCTTGTACATCAGATCGATTATCTTATCCAGGTAAGGACTGCTCTGGTTGGGGGTCATCACTAAGTTATTCCACACGAGAAGATTCTTATCCCGATTCACATTGTCACCTCGGTGACTCTGCTCCAACCGTTCACGGAAACCCTTCCATGTCCGGAGCGGCCCGTTCTCATTGAACGGCATTCCCGCTCTTTTCGCAGCCTTACGGTTGATGTGAGCGTGTATCCCCAGGTACCAGTTACGAGCTTCGTTTTCGAGAAGAGGTATGACCAAGTTGATCTTATCCATGTCCGTCAGACGGCAATCGGAAAAGTATGCAAACTTGACCTCGACCAGAGTCAGACAACTAGCCAGGTCTGCAAGCACTCCCTTAAATGTGGGAATGCCTCTTAGCTTCTCCAGCTTCCTGCGACTTGATGAGGACGAGGAACGAGATTGGTTTTGCAACTGTTCTCGTAGTGCATCTGCCCGACGGTCATATCGGTGTTTCTTCTCATCGCTCCAGCCATTGCGACGTGGTCCCAAATAGGGTGTGATATCAGGTAGGGAATCGGCATCATCATCAGAACTGTCAGCAGGATCGGAATCACCCGGATCTCCTGCGCCAGCCCCAAAGAATCTACCACCGGGAGGGAGGTTACCACCCCCACTGCCTCCGGTGGTGCCACCGAAGGGTTCCCTAGGTCTTTCATAAGCATCAAATTGCTCGTCTTGACCACCATGATTCCCGTGATCTGGAGGACCCCCTCCTGACAGTGCTTGTGGCGGCACTGAGCCTGCTGGCTGGTTACTCCCCGATGGTATCGGGTTTGGCGCAGCCTGCGACACCTTTAACCATTCCGCCAAAGGGGGGCAGGTCTCTGGGTGTTCTGGAGGTCCCTCATGACCTCGTTGTAGACAATACCCGCATAGGGGTCCCTTCCTTCCCGCTTCCTTTCCCTTTCCCTTATCTTGTCTGCTTGCCGCTGGAGGGCATTCTGGTACCTCAACTGGTGGTGGGTAACAAAATCTGTCATGTCTTGCTCCCCATCCACGACAGGTGGGGGTACAGTAGGGTCCTCGTGTAGGCGGCGGTGGTCCAAACCCAGAGAAACCAGCATTACCCGAAGGTTTAACCGGTGCCGTTGGCACTTGTATCGGGGGCCAGTTGGTTTGGCTAGGGGTAGCCGCGACAGGGACGGGAGTGCCTTGAGAGGCTGTGAAAGGATTTGGATTCCCTCGTTTGGGATTTTCCCACATTTTCAATGTCCTTTCGACCTTTTCGGCTAAGCCGGGAGACCCTGCTTGCATGACTAGCCATGGGGCGGAAACAGGAGTAGGGGACGGGGTCGGAACTGATCCGATCGCTGTCAGAGGAGGGAGGAGAGTTCGTGACACTGGAGGCTGGACTGGGGTCACAGTAATTGATGGAGACGGAGACCTTAATGGTCTCGTTGTGCTAGATCGAGGGGGTCTCGGAGACGCATGTCATCGTATACCCCCGATGGGACTAACTGAGTGACTTCGAGCTATCGACGTAGAGAGCGAATGAGTTGTAACCCGGGCAAAGGACTGAGCTGCCTCTGATTCTCCCGTTTTTAAACTTTCCAGAATCAGCAACCCTAACGGACTTAATTCTGGTTTATAGCGATCGTCTCTAGTATACATTGTCAGCTGCTACGAAAAGTTGTCCGGTTTATCGGTGACCAGCGGTAATGCCAGTGCAGCCTCAATCATTAGCACATCATTATCCTCATCGATGTGATACCCTTCGTTCCATGCCTTCTCCAGCGCATCCATCCGTATTTTCATCGCAAGCTGATTGTTCAGCATGGCGACAAACGCATCCTGCTGCCTTTTCATCCAAGCCACAGACGACCCAATGATCTCCTTCCTAAACTTCTTTTGTTGCCCCTTATTCCATTGCAACAAATCCTTCCGAGCGCTGGTGACTTCACGAGTCACTTCTCGTAGGATATAGGGTTCGACCTGAATCACGAGAAAATTCCACAACAGAGATCATAGGAGGTCCACGGGTCTCATTTTCGGCTTCTTGATGATTGTACCCCTCCGCCACTCCTTGGGCGAAGGGAATATCATTCGTAAAGGATAAAGCAGCGAGGCCTGCATCATGAAGTACTAAATCGCGACAATGTTCGGGGACTTCGATCGGGGCTGCTTCAAGAAGCATCTTTGCGCTTGTACCGCCGATGCCCTTCACGTCGGCGATAATAGAGGCCCTAAAAATGGCAGTTTTGAGAGGGTCATCATCAATGCCAAAACTGCTTTCGGAACTCGAAGATTCCTCTTCCATCGTGACTGCCAAAGCAGACATGACTCCTTAACGTCGGTTCAATCCAAACAAAAATTCATGAGGAGAGTTAAGCAAGAGGCTCGCTTAACGATATACTGTAACGGGGGCTCCCTCAGGTAGATGGCTCCCAAGGATGCGACCGCACCAAACTTCCAATCTCTTGAACACAGCTCTTGCAAAAGTGTAAAGAATAAAAGTAAACGGTAAAACTTAATATCGTTAAGCTCAGGCTTATCTCAATTAAAGTCTCTCGAGAGGATGTTGATTCTGTCGGGGTAGCAGAGTTCTCGTATAATCTTTAAGTAGTCAGACTTATACCAAAAACTCCCCCATCAGGTTACCCCGACCAACGTGAGTATGCCCTTCTCCGTAAGGGTTGCCCCGGCACCATTACCGTGTCCCCGATGGGCCATAGGTGTCAGCGCACTCTAGCAGAAATCTGCTTTATGCACATCAGTTCCTGCAAGATGTTTATCAATACACCTGCCGGAGTGAAAATATCTGCGCATCGGTGTCTCGTCAGTGGCTAACTGTCAAGATCCTTAGGAAAGCTTACTAAATTACTCTCTTCCCATATGCTATGACCTATGCAAGCACTCGTAGACATCAGCTGTCTTCCTGCTAAGTTCAATCTTTCTTCATTGCGAACTTAGGGGGTCTACGACGCTCCCGCAGAGAGCTGTGTCGGCGGCGGGACCCATAGGCGCTACCCATGATCCCTTACCCCCGGCACACCACTTACTGTGATAAGTGTCATGCTATTAGAGTCTTCAAACAACCCACAAAGAGCCTGCGGCAAAGGGGCACGGGTAGGCTTGATTGGCGTAAAACTTTCCCAAATGTCTCCGGCACTACCCGGGACTACTCTGGGGACCCTTCCGGATAGCTCATGCTAACTCCCTCAGTTTTGGTCCGTTTTACTCCGTTCTTTTTGGAGAAGGTACTTGACCTTTTCACCTTGGCCCCCTTATATATCCTGCGAACAGCCTCCGGACGGAAGGACGGCGACGACGCATACAGTGTTATGGACATGTCTTCATAGATTCCATTTAACTTGCATAACGGCAACTCCACCCATTTTGGCCCATGACCCCAGGGGCGAACCCTGGGGCCGCAGGTACCTGTTAGGAATAATTCTAACAAGTTACAGCTTGTTCGGAGCACTATAGCTCCTCCCGTAGTCTTCCGATCAAAGTGCAATCAAGTGCCCGTCGATCGTCATTGCGTAACAAACAATCCTAACATTTCCCGAAATTGCTCCGAGAACATTTCCGACGGAAGGTAGGGTAATAGTGTCCCAAAGGTAGGGCAAGGATGTCCATGGTGACGCGAAACCAGTCTCCCTGGGAGGGTAACGTGACTTCCTTGGGTAGGGTATACTTACCCGGCCTTTTGACCTATCCATAGGCCACAGTGGACCTTGTCACGTTATTACAACTACTTAGGTACCCCTGTTCCTTAAGTACCTTCTGTTCTTAGACATTTCCGCACCATCAGATATCTCTCGGATATGCGCCTGCATATCCACCTCGTCTACCATCTGACCTCTTGGTCTTATGTATGGGCGTAGACGTAGGTTACCATAGCTCTATATCGTAGGGTCGTTACACATGGATTCAGCCATCCTACGCCAATGGAGGATCACCCATGCTGTTTATCCAAAAGAAGGATGGAAAACTGAGGTTATGCAATGATTACCGAGCACTCAATCATATAACAAAAAAGGATAGATATCCCGTACCTCTGATAGGAGAAGCATTGGATCGACTGGCATCAGCCAAATACTTCACCAAACTGGATATTCCCGGATGCCTATTACAATGTCAGAATCAAGAAAGGAGATGAATAGAAAACAACATTCGTGACGAAATATGGGACCTACCAATACTTGGTTATGCCATTCGGGCTAACCAATGCACCTGCCTCGTTCCAACAATGGATCAACAAAGTATTCCACAAGTACCTGGATATATGTTGCATCGTCTACCTGAATGATGTAGTAATATACTCCAAAGATATGGAACAGCACCAAAAGGACGTCAACAACATAATGGCCAACATCAAAGAATCAGGAATGAGGTGTAAACCCAGCAAATGCGAATTCCACGAAAAGGAAACTGAATATCTAGGATTCATCATCAATGGCGAAGGGGTCTAGATGGACCCAGTTAAAACCAAAGCGATATGGGAATGGGAATACCCAAAGAACAAAACAGATATCCAATGCTTTATGGGATTCTGCAACTTCTATCGAAGATTTATAGAGGGTTTTAGGCGAACACTTAAACCATTATACAACCTAACAAAAAAAGATGTCAAATGGGAACGGTACACCAAAGAAAGAGAAGGGTTCGACGAACTCTGGACCAAGATTACCACAGGACTAATACTGGTACATTTCGATCCAAGAAAGAAGACAATGATCGAAATGGACGCTTAGAAATATGTATGCTCAGGCATACTCTCTCAAAAATACGAGGATGGTAAATGGAGACCGGTGGCTTTCCGATACAATACAATGACCCCACCGGATTGCAACTACAACGTCCACGACAAAGAGCTATTGGCAATAGTTCAAGCACTAAAGGAATGGAGAAGATACACGCAAAACAATCAAGCACCGGTCTAAATACTCACGGAACAAAAGAACTTGGTACGCTTCATGACAACGAAGGAGGTAAATGAACGACAGATCAGGTGGATGGAAAAACTCAGTACCTATGACTTCAAGATCGAATACCGTCCCGGAAAAGAAGGAGGGAAGCCAGATGCCTTGACGAGATGATCAGCTGACAAACCAAAAGATCCGGAAGATGAACGAATCAAACAGAAACAACAAATACTGTTACCAAAAGAAAAGTATTTCCAATCAGAGGACGAAGATAGTAGATATGAGTCCCTGAATGAAATCAACACACGAACAACATTGGAAGAAGATATCAAGAAAGAAAGTTCGTAAGAGGAGGAAATCCAAGCCATTAAGGAAAAACTGGTACAAGGAATCAAGGAAGCCGGGGGAGCAGGCCCAGGATTGTGCAAATGGAAAGATGATCACCTGTGGTACGAAGGGAAAATCTGGATACCAAACAAAGAAGAATTACGCATGGAAATCATACAACACCATCACCACCCTCCATATGCCGAGAATGGAGGAACCGCCAAAACTCCCGAATTCATCAACCGAAGATATTACTGGCCTAAGATAAGAGAAGACATCAAACGATATGTCAAGAATTGCGACACGTGCCAAAGAACTAAAGTGGTACGACATGTACCTTACAGATGACTCAAATCAAGCGAGGCCCCGGAAAAACCGTGGAAGTCTATATCATTAGACTTTATAACCGATTTACCTAAGTCAAACGATCATAACGCCATACTAGTGGTAGTAGATCACTTGACCAAAATGAGTCACTTCATACCGTGCAAAACGGATATGACCGCATAGCAGTTTGCAACCATATTCCTAAAAGAAATATACCGCCTACACGAATTATCCAAAGACATCATTAGCGACAGTGGATCACTATTTACTTCTGAAGTATAGAAGGAAACAACGGAAAAATTAGGAATAGAACGACGAATGAGGACAGCCTTCCACCTCCAGATGGATGGGCAAATGCAAAGAATTAACGGCATATTGGAACAATATCTCCGCGCATAGGTCAACTACCAAGAAGATAATTGGTGAGACTGGCTACTACTAGCCGAGTTCACCTACACCAACGGAAAACAAGAATCGATCAAGACAACTCCTTTCTTTACAAATTATGGCACACATTCAGAATACGAAACCATAGGTCACATGCTCCAAGGAAAGATAACAGATAAAAAGGATATGAGTCAACTACATGACACATTACGAAACGAAATGGTCATGGCACAATTACGACAGAAGGAAAACTACGATCGCCACAGAAAACCCGATCCAAACCTAAAATCAGGGGATATAGTTTGGTTGCTACAATGCAAGATCTGAACCACGCGACCGACGAAAAAACTGGATTACTAGAAAATAGGACCAGTCAAGATATTGGCAAAAATAGGAAGCCGCGCTTACAAACTCAACGTCCCACCATCAATGAAAATATACAATACCTTCCACATCAGCTTACTCAAACTTTACCAAGACAACCCCCTACCATCTCAAGAAAAAACCCCACCACCACCTATCGAAATAGACGGTGAATCAGAATACGAACTCAAAGAAATCATCGACTCTCAATCACACTACGGTCGCTTGCAATACAGAGGAAAGTGGACTGGATACTCTCCGGAACACGATAAGACTGGGTACCCAGCGGAGAACGTCGATCATGCGCAAAATGCAGTCGACCAATTCCATCAATGATACCCCAGCAAGGCGTCATGGAACAGTAGAGGACTTACCCGAATCCGAATGTGTGGCCCCGCAACTACCCAGAACAGACACCTGCTACTAAGAACAACCTCCGATAAAACTGGAAATGATGCCGATGAGTTCGGCACTACAGAACCCGCCAGAACGTGATGCATTCAAACACATCACCCCGACCAGCCCGGGATACCGCACCCCGAGCCCAGAACAGATGACAAACGAGATGGAATACAACCACGAGGACAGGATAAGTCTGAAAGACTTACCGATACACAAGACGCCCACTACCTAAGGGAAACACGTGAACCTGTCATGGACAGCTTGTTACGACGACGAGTACCCAGTGCACCGAAGCGAGAAAGAAGGCTCCGGATACTGGCCTCGGGAGACGAACCGATGGCCACCCAAGACTTCACCTCAGGGATCACCAACGAGATTCCCAACACCAACGAGACTCCCGACACCAGAGCCAGCAGATCTGTTACAATACATCGAACCGACTCTGAGAACTGAATCGAGGAGGAGGGGGGCGAAAAAACAAAGACAATGGGTAAAGCCCAGCAAACCGAAGCAGGTTTCCTGGCAAAAAGAGATGGAAGAAGAGACGGAACCTGAGACCTCGAAGGAGGTCAAAATGAAGTGGTTAGCTGACAAGGTCAAAACCACTAAGTTGCTAGAATGTCAGGCGGAAAAGATAGAGGAGCTCAAGAAGGAGCTGGAGAGGGAGATGTGGAGGAACGTCAAATTGACGAAGGAGTTGCAAGGAGAAAGAAATATGAGAAAGGCTCTCCATAACGACTGGAGAAAAGAAGAGAGGGAAGCAAGGAAAACTCTGGCCAGGGTGGTCAGGATGAACATGGGAGCAAATAGGTACTATCCACTACCCGTAGGAAGAAGATGGGGGATAGAAGACTGAAGCCCGATGGGACTCGGGCTGAGCTAGAGGAGAGCTAATGTCACAAACTGTGACTAAGCAAGGCAGATTTCACATAGCTCGGACTTCCAAGTTATAGGTATGTTGGGATTTCACATGACGCACATTAGTGCGCCATAGGTTATTATGTTTACCTGTTCGTGACTCAGAGTTGTGAGTCACACGATGTTATGATTTTCGCATATGACTCATACTCATGAGTCATGGGTTTCACTCAGGTAACGCAGGTTGCGCACCAGACTTGGTTATTATGTTTTGATTGGTTTTAGGCATGTTGCACAGCGACTCATAGGAGTCGTCTGACGGATTTCGCATAACTCATGATCATCAGTTACAAGGTTCACATGACTGATGATTACGAGTCACAGGGTTCACGTGACGAGAGGTATGAGTCACGCCAGGTGAATAGCTACTATATAAAGGGGTTACTAGGACTCTGAGTATGAGCTCTTCACATGTTCTTCTTGTTTATTTCCTACCTTCAAGTTATTATCAATAAAGCCTACCTTTACGCTCTTTAAGATATATCTTATGAAACCCAAGAATTGTCTTTCCTCCCACGAGGAGAGATTAAGTCCTAAGTAAGGACTAAGGAGAAGAATAAGGAGATAGGCACGAACGAGATAGTAGTCATAGGACTGGACTATCGGGATCGCGTAGGCACCGGCCTGAGAACTATCAACTTACATCAAGAGAAGTATCGGTACCTGTCGCTCGGTCCTACTCCGTAGGATTCTTAACACTTAGGCCAATGCCCACAAGGAAAGTGCCCAGGGGGGAGGTCTAGACCCTCAGCAACAGCCACCAATACCGTAACTACCGAGCCGTCTGACGTGACTCATCCATCAGTTACTGACCCATCATCGACAGGAGACAAAGGCAGTTCAGGTCCAGCCAGGGGGGGGGATCAACCAGCAAACAAATCCGCGACCCAAGGCTCACTGGGCACCTCAGAGGCCACACCAGCAGCGCCAGCCACCACCCCGGGCTCAGCCACGAATGGCTTAGGCCCCTGCATCCCCAAAGGAAAGGATACCAGTGTGGGCAACTGCATCTCAGCCACCTCCTCCTCTTCAGCCACCCCCCCGCTGGGTGGGGGCGCCATGTCCCCAGGCCTGCGGAAGGGAGGGGAAGGCAAACGCTTAGCCAGAACCCAAGGTGCATGCTCCCGTTCCGACAAGCGAACTTCACAGAACAGCACCGAGACATGGTGGTGAAGGCAGGAAACTTCCTTCTGAAGAAGTGAAGCCACATCTAGCGATGCCAAGAGGGAAGACAAGGCTGCTGGCCCCTTGCCCGCCGAAAGGGAAGAAGCTTGCTTAGACATCGAAGTGCCTGACCGAAGGTGACGAACGACGGAAACGAAGCACCGAGAGGGAACAACCGGGAGTACAAAGCCTTTGGAGATTAATAAATGTAAGCGAAGGTAAAGATTCCTTCATGAACAAGACCTGAAGTTATTGTGAGATAAAGTCAGACGATGTAGAGTTTAGGTGGATCCTGGGAACGTAAGCAAGGGTGTGTGAATAATATTTAAGTTTATTTATGCTCGTCGCGCCAAAACATGGCTTATGATCGAGCGCCCCCCGGACAGGAGCTTAACGCCGGCCGGGATCCACCACTGGGACTGGGGCCCTGCTACACCCGCTAAAAAACAGGCAACTAAATACAAGATACCGATCATCCGTCCCCGTACTGTTAACCACTCTGGTGAGCGAGCACCAACACCAAAGCTAAAGTACAGGTCCATCTACAGTTCAGCACCCATCCGTTCCACCTAGCCAGGCCACGGAAATCCCAGCACAATCGAATAAATCACTACCACTGGCAGCATTGCTCTAGCCTCGCACCTAAAATCCTCATAATATCATAACAAAGGAAATCCACCAAACTCAACCCCACCAGGCACCCAAGCAAACGTTCTAGCACGGTCCCTCATAAGGGCCATGACAAAGGGGCGGTACCAAGCCAGTTTCCCCTAAGCAATCAGTCGAGGTAGGCCTTAGCAGCCAAACCCCTTGCACCATAATAGCCAACCTGAGACACCCCTAGGGTAGTATCGTTATAGGTATCCCAACCTATGTAGAGTCATCCATGTCCACCTCTTCTTTATGTTCCTCCGAAGCCTCAGATTCTTGGGTATCTGGACGGGGGCGAGAAGGGCAAACAGGCGAGTGGGATTCATGTGGGCCATCACAGTTCACACACCTGAGTGTGGTATGGCTGCAGGGATGGCTGCGAAGGCGACAGGTGGCAGTGGGGCAGGAGTGATCCCCAGTAGAGTGAGGAAGGAGGCACCAGCGGCAGGAAGGAGGCAGGATACATTTGATGCTGTGGTGGCCAAACTTGTGACAGTTGGCACACTGGGTGTATTTGTTGAAGCGTAAACGGCGTTCGGTACGGTAGGTATTGGAAAAGGCAGAAAGGCGTTTGCCAACAGAGGAAGGAGCCTTGGGTCCAGTGATGGAAATAACAACAGTTGAGGCAGATTTCCCGATGCATGCTATATCTGAGGTAAGCCACCTAGGCTGTTCGGTGAGAGATAAGCCTGAGTTGAAGGTGGTGAGTTCTTGGGCAAGACATGCCAGAGGGGTGGAGGTAGCGATGCCATGTACCAGAAGCTGGGTGGCAGGGGTGTCAAGGTGGACGGTGGAGGCACCAGGCATGAGGTGTAAAAAGGTACCAACTTTGCTGTTGACAGTGGTCGCTCTAACCGTATCCATAGTAGTGAGAGTAACATGTTCATCCCGGAAGGAGACAGACTGGATGAGAGTGGAGGGCAGGGGCTGGTTGATGCTGTCGCGTAGCTGTACAGCAGTAAAGGTGAGGGGGGAAGTGTCTCTTTTAATGATAAGCCGACGTTCGCGCATGGTGAGTCCATTTTTCTTGTCAGTAAGGGGTTTAGCCGAGGTAGAGGAGGTTTTGGCTGGCTTGAGGCCAGGCTTCGTGGGTTTCTGAGAGGGCTTCCTTGCCCTCCTAGCGACAGTAGCCCAAGAAGGAGGGGCTGCTGGGCCAGGAGACTGGGTATGAGGAAGGGTGGGAGGT
This sequence comes from Tuber aestivum, assembly GCA_900010015.1. NCBI lineage: Eukaryota > Fungi > Ascomycota > Pezizomycetes > Pezizales > Tuberaceae > Tuber > Tuber aestivum. The sequence goes on from LN891297.1 coordinate 35,021, forward strand.
AGAGGGGGGACAGAGGATTGCTCTGTATTGTCGGTAGTAAGAGGTGCCGGCGGGGCAGTGGTAGGAGCAGGCTGAGAGGGGATGGAGGCATGAAGGGCATCAAGTTCCTCAGTAAGGGCGGTGATGTGCTCGGTTAGCCCATCAGTCGCCTTCCTGTAGTGTTCATGTAAAATTTGCATCATGTAGAACATAACTGGAAAGGCTTTTGCAAAACTGAACGGTGCTTCAATTTTCTGTTCCTCTGCCAACTGTTCAAACATGCTCATGAAGGTACCGTAAGGGCCTTCAAAGTCATCTTTTGTGTATCGATTTAGGGAGGTGGTAGTGCCGCTGTGTGGGCGTTTAAGTGAGGGGGGGCCCTGAGCCCGAAAGATAGGTGATAGCCGATGCTGTGAAGCCCCGTCAGGCTGCATAGGAGGTTGCGGAACCAGAGGGGGTGAAGACCCCATAATGGAGATGATGAGGAGAAACCTTGACCCCAGTCGGGCCAAAGAAAGGTATTGTGGTGGATAAGATAATTCCCTGGCACGTAAGAAACGGTGTCCAAATTCAATCTAAGTTTATTTATCCTAGTCGCGCCAAAACATGGCTTATGATCTAGCTAACATCCCTCATAACCCATAAATCATAACAAAACCACTACCACGGCAGACCGTCTTGCAACCCTCCACCCAAACATAAATCCAAAAATCACTACCAACAGGCTCACGGGCCCTCAGACCGCAAGCAATCTCCTGGATTCACCCGTCTTCCTGTCTCACAAATCCTATCCATCACCAACACCGCCATCAGCAATTTCAGTCTCCACATACTCAACAAAGGAAAGATACAATCTATCCCAACACCGTGTCGTGTTCCTCCAATGACCCGAAATATCAACAAACGTGCCATCACAAAAACAACAGCGGGGACCCTTAACCCATTCACATCCCCTTGCCCAAGCCAACACTCGCGACACCTGCTCGCCAAACTCTATATCTCCCCACCTTTCAAAGGCCCGAACCCAGTACAGACCCATACAGCGATCCAGACACAGCGGGGAGTCGGCGAAGTGCCGGACGAAGGCCTCACTTCGTGAGCGGGGCCCCGCAGTACTGGTGAGGGTGTCATCGCACCTACGGCAAACTGTATCGTTCTCGGGGACGAAAAACCACTTATTGTCCCCGATCCTCGCAGTAGGCAACCGGCAGTAACCATATTCGTGGGTCGTGGAACACCTAACACATTCCCACCCATTTTCCTTGACAATTAGCTGCCCGTTCCGCTCCACCAGGAGTGTTCCATCAAATGGATTCCCGGCAACCACCAACTCGCCATCCACCTCAAGGACACTCTTCAGGATTCCCAGCCCCAACCACCGGTGCCCCCTCCACCATTCTTGCCATTCCGTGACTTTCCCGTTGTTAAACAATGTATCCGCTGAGGGTCGGTCCCGAAGGTAGCGCATAGTCGTGACCCAGTGATCCCGATCATTGCGGCCAGGGCTGTCATCACGTCCTACCAGTCCGGTGCCGCTTCGTATCCATATCAGAACATAGGCATCTAGCCTGGTAAGCCCCCTGAGGGGCCGCGGCGTGGCTGGCGCCCGTTCGTAGTAGCGGTGGCCCTGTACACGGTGCCATTCAGCCCATTCGTGTCGGTGCAGCTCCCACGCCATCGCTGCATGCCCGATGCCGAAGCTAACAGCTTCCCAGTCAGCGGGTTTCAGTACGCGGGACACACATTCTTTAGCCTTCAAGTCAACCAGCTCATTCCCGGCAATGCCAGTATGCCCCGGGACCCACTCGCAGTGCACCTTCCCGCACCCATTCAGCAGCGTGGCGAGTACTTCCCAGGCTACAGCCGAGTTGCCTGCAGGGAACATGTTCTCGATCAACATCAGCGCAGGGACACAGTCCAAAAAAATATGGGTGTTAGCTCTGGGGTGAACCTCCTTCAGGTATCTCAAGGCCCCCACGACCGCAAACAGTTCACATTCCACAATACTCCACGATGGTGGCACTGCCTGTCCCATCACATGCACACTACCTTGATAATACACGGGGCACGCAGCACCGGCCTTGCCCGAGTGCTTGGACCCATCAGTGTATACCACCACCCCCGGTGAGTTCATAAGGCCAGCAATCTTGTCAATGTGTCTGGCAGTGATCACTTCTTTGCCTTTACCGACAATAACGGTTGGTCAATCTCGTAATTCGACATCTGACGTCGGTCGTTGCGCCACCATGCCTTCCTCCTTCCAGGTCAGCCTGATGTGTCCGAACCAAGGGTGGTTGGCACAATGCCAAAGGTTGATGAACCGGCTGTAGCACCGCCGCTGGAGGTACCGTCCCTGTACATGAGCAGGTGGTACACCGAACTGAGCCAACAAAATATTGTTAGCCAGCTTAAAGGGGGTACGGAACACGGAACGCAGGCAGTTGTTGACATGAACGTGAATCTGTTTCACATACGACTTGTAGTCGGTTACAAACTCAACCCCGTAGTAGACGGTCGGGAGGTAGGCTGCTTGCACCAAACGGTAAGTTTCCCATGCTCCGATACCACCCACACCACCATATCTCCGCCCCAATGCCGTAATTCTCCTCCTTATGTCCAAACCCCTATCCAACCAATACCTCATGTGGGCAGTAAAATTCAAGAAAACATTAAACCTATACCCAAGTACCCTCAGATCCTCTGACGGTTCAACCAGTTCCCCCATCAGTTCCAACCCATCCCAAGCCCTATCCCCAAACCCAATCCACTGGGTCTTAAGGGCACTGAAACCCATAGCACGAGCCCTTGCCACCCTATCGAGGTCCGAGAACAGTTCCTCTGCATGTCCTTGAGCGGCCCGCTGACTCCCGGCAGCCACCAGGACCACCCCGTCATCCACATAAGACACCACCACATGTCGTACACCCGGTGTGTATCGCAACCTAGGTAAGAAAATATCGGCCACATATGCACCGAACAGGAATGGGGACAGGGGAGATCCCTGTGGGATACCTTTGTTCATGTAGCACCTCTTAGAGACCCGCCCATTAAATCGGAACCGAACTGTCCGGTTAGCACACCACCGCCGTATCCAATGACACAGCGTAATGGTGCAGCCTCTTGCCATCAAAAAATCGGAAAGGAGGTCAATATTAATGTTATCAAACCCTCCTTCCACATCCACCGACAGCATCATCCTCTGGTAGCCCTCATTGTACTTTAGGAACTCGAAAACAACTGCCATGGCATCGTGGACACCTCGTTTCCACCGCAAACCGAACTGGGTGTCCCCCAATTCCAGACACTGTGCCAGCCTAATGAGAAGTACCCGTTCTGCCACCTTGGCCATAACCGGTAACAGGTGTCTCATCCTCCATGCCTTGACCACATCGTATCGCGGTTTGCCAACCTTGGGGATGAGTACAACTTCGGCCTCATGCCAGTCCGGCACATCATGTCTCAGCCCATGTTCCAGCACCCGCCTCATGTCCTCAGGACATTCCCTCTTCCAAAACCTCAAAAATGGGTACCCCATATCATCCAACCCCAGACCCGTATTGGTGGGTGACCTCTGCAGTGCCAATTCCATTTCTCTGGCAGATTCCAGAGTCACCTCTGCGGGGGCCCATTCTGGCCATTCCCCCGGTTCTAGTTGTACCGCGATGGCATCCGAGATGTCTTCATGGGTTGCCGCAATCGTGCCATCAGATAGCTCCATAGCCGGCAGTGTCCTTCTGGCATCCAGACGTTGTACCATCTTAAACACAGCAGGGTCCCCGGCCTGGCCCAACTGTTCACAGATGTACTCAAACCGTGCCCGGACTACCGAAGCCCTGTACACACACTTTGCCAACCGATAGTCAGCACTGCAATTGGGGTCCTACCACCCAAACCGTCTCAATCTCCGGACATCTCATCGCATCCGTTCCAGTTCACGTGTCCACCATTGGCACGGAATCCTACTGGGCAGAGCCCTAGGTAGTACATTGACAATTGCCCGGGCCGCAGCCCAAAGTTCGTCATCCGGTACACCCCCCAGAGCCTTCAGTTCCATAGCGACTTTCTCCCAGCAGACCTTTCTCCACGCCGGGCGCGTCCTAGTCATATCAGTGGGTGCCGTTACATCTAACTTAATCAGCTGTCCCATGTGGTCACACCCAACAATGTCGCTGTACCGGTGTCGAATCGAGTTCGCGTAATGTATGCACAGGTCAATCCTCGAGATGTTGCGGAAGGTAGGCCCGGCAGGGAAGGTCATGTTGTATCTGTTATCCTGCATCCATCTCCTCAACCATCCACCCAGGTAGTTCCGGCCGGCAGGGTCCCAGTACGGGTCTCAGGCATTCCAGTCGCCCAACTGCACGTCGCACCCGACCATCTTCTCTAACTCCCCACCAAAAACCTCCTTGCCATCCTTCGGCGGGAGGTAAATACCAGCAAGCTTCCTTTCCACCACGCCATCATAACATCGCACCAAAGAAAAACATCTCTCATGCCCCACAACATCAAAAAGCCCGTACAAACCCGAGCTCACAAAAACCTCAACACCTGAACCCTTAACAAATGAAAACAAATCCCACCCGTTAGCTTCATGTAGCACATGTAAACCATCCGCGTCAACCGGTGGTTCCAAAACAAAAAACAAATCAACATAGGAAAACAACTCAAATGCCGCCTCCCGATTCCTCACCCCCTTTCCAACGTTTAATGCAAGGGTTGTAAAATGCATTAATTGGGGGCTTCTGCAGAACCACATGAGCTCACCGAGCCCGCACCATGTAGAGTCGTATACCCCACGACAACGGGGTCATCAAGCATGCCGCTCACATACTTGTTTTTATCAAACCTCCCAATCCGTGGTAGCCCACTCTTCCTAGTAGGCGGTGGGGGGGATACAGGGGGGGGGTGGGGGAGGGGAGGGGGAGGGGTCAACTTCCTTGCCCTTGGATGATGAGGCCTTCTTGCCTCGATTCTTCCTGTTCCTCTTCGTCTTGACCTTCTCCTCCTTGCAGCCCTTGGTCACATGCCCCGCCTCATGGCAGTTAAAGCACCTAGCCACCTTCTCCTTCCCACAACTCTTAAACGTATGCCCGACCTCATGGCAGTTGTTGCACCTAAGTGCCTGTTTGCACTCGTATGCCATGTGCCCAGTCTTGCTGCAGTTCCTGCACCTCCCAGTATATTTCCCTGATGGCACAATGGTGGCCTGGGTCTGGTTATGGGATGCTTCAATCATCCTGCAGTACTCCTCATCCCTCGACTCCCCTGCATTCTCTCTTCGATTTCGTCTCATTGTTCGGTTGGAGAATCCCTTCCGGGCGGGGTCGTCCACTGTCTCTGGCGATGGAGCAGGTGGGAGGAGCGTGGGGGGGGTGCCGCGGGTCTCGGTTGCTGTACATGATACGTGACCGGTAAAATGATCAGACCCGTCGCACAGCAGACACAGCCTCCTGGTATGAGAGCAGGCATTACCCCTAGCACCAGGGCAGTTAATCATGCCACACTCACGGTCCTTAGACAAGTGCGACCCCAAAGAAAACCGGCATCGGGAGAGGAAGGCGCAGGTAACCTGCATGTGTCCAACCTGGAGACACTTCTGGCACACCACCGGGGGGCGGTGCTCCATAAAAATCCTCCCTGGCCTGGGGCGACTCCTCAAGCAAACAGTGCCCTTGGTCAGTGCTTCCAAAATGGCATCATTCCTCTCCACCACAAACCTGATACCACAGGTAGCGGCATTGTTTTGTCTCAAGGCCCTCGCCGATCCTAACAGAGCAGGGCGTCCCGCGGTGTTGACACCTGGGTTGGACTGTTCCATGTCCAGGCGGAGGCCATCATAAGCCTTGTCTCCAGTCCAGGATTCCACTTTCCAAATGGAGCCATGGCCACTGTCTGCGAGAGGTACTTGAGCCACACGAATAGTGATCTTGTCCATGTTGTGCTGGAATTCGAAGTCCGGAATGGCCAGTTCTTTGAGGAGGATCATCCTGATCCTCTCCAGTTGCCCGCTAATCTGACCAACCTTGGGCTATGCAAGTGTCATAAAGATACAGCCAATCGGGGTCCGGAACACTGCCTCCTTAACATACGGGACTGTCCCCGCAACCCTGCCTTCGTTGGACTGGAGAATGTTGATGCGATACTGAATGGTCTGAGTCGTAATGCCGTCTGGTAGCTCAACCGATTTCCTGTTCAGGAACCTGATAGTGAGACCACGGCTCTTGGCCTTAGGTGTCGGCGAGGAGGAGGGGGGCGCAGGCACCCTGCTATCACCCCTGTCGAACCTGGTGTTAGCAAGATAGCTCCTCTTACCCACCACAGTCTTCCAGGCCCCAGGTAACGCTGCTGCCGGTCCCTCGAGGAGGGATGGTTCCTCATCCGTCGTGGGCGTCTCTGCCACCTTAGGCTTCATGGATGTGACCAATCTAGGCTTGGTCTTGGCCTTCTCGTCAGCCTTGGGGGTGGGGGTAACAGATACTCCACTATCACTGTCCGAACTAGAGGAGCTCGATGAGCCGCCCCCTGTTGGCAGTGGGAGGGCCACCTCCACTGGCCTCTTCTTCTCCTTCTGGGCCTTTGTGCAGTCTGTGGACTGGTGTCCCCTTGCCCTGCAATTGAAGCACTGCCTTTTCTCCTTATCGTCAGCCCCAGAAGGGGTCGAGGAGGGTGTGGATTTGGTGGCATCAGGTGCCATGTGCCTATTGGCCACCGTGGCCCAAGACACTTTCTTAGCAGCAGGGGCAGCGGCAGCTGACCCTTCACTCACGTACGGAGTGCTTTTCGCAGGGGGGGGGGGAGGGGGAGTGGGGGTGTCGCGAGAGAGCCCCGTCCTTTTCTTGACTGCAGCCTCAAGCTTTCTATTCTCCTCCTCCAGCTCAAACACCCGGTTTCTCAGGGACCTATACAGCATCCGCGATGTATCCAGCATTCCGAACACCTTTTCCATATCCTTGGCAACTTCCTCGAAGCTGTCGTATCATTCCTTGCCACCAAACAACGAACGTCGAACATCCTCACCCTGATGGTCCAATTCAGAACTCGATTCCGAACTGTCTTCGGAGGGGCTATGGGCATCCCCAGTGCATGGGATAGCCGCAGGGGTCCCTATTTCATCAAGTACCCCAAGAATCAAGTCCCGGGATACCACCGATTCCAAACGTCTTGAGGGAGGGGCATACAAATCATCATCCACCCTCCTCAAAGCTTCTTCTGCAGCATCCAGCTGCCTCATCGCATCCTGCGCCCTTGCCACCCGCGCATCCATTGATTCTGGCTGGGGGGGGGGTTGTTCCACGACAGGCGAGCTGGACCGAATCGGGGAAGACGGGATCGCCTCGGAGTCAGCATACTTACTATCTCCCATCCCGGTGGCCTCGGTATTCCTATTGCCGCCCATGTCCATGGGGGTGTCTCTGGCAATCACCTCCGCAGAGGGAAGCATGTTAGCAGTAGCCAAGGGGGGGGAACTTTCCTTATCCGATGACTCGATAGTAGACGGCGGGTATGGGACCTGCTTGAACCCCGGAGCCGCCTGTTGCCTGATCTCGCCCAGGGTTTGTTGGTCCCGGGGAACCACTTTCATTTTCCGTCCCTCCTTAGTCGGCACCCCCTTAGTAGGAGTGAGAACCGAATCCGTGCTGCCACTGGATATAGACACCAATGTGGGGTCAGGCGAGTGGGATCGTCCACGTCGTTTTCGTTCCACAAATGGGGGCGGCGTGCGTTCATAATCGGATCCAACAAAGGATTGAGGTCGAACGTCCCTTTCTTGTAAATCCTCCTGTGGCCCGACGACAGCGAAGCCTCCAAAGAGGGAGTGGAGTGGCTCCTGCCAGCCAACGGGGCCAAAGTTCTGGGCGCCATTGTCTCCACAACTGATTGAAGCATGATCTGCCTCGGGGGCGCAGATGCCGAACTGGAGGCCTCCATTGTGGACGGAGCGCTGTTCTCAGTATGGGCCAGGGTAGCCGAGTCCGGGATTACTGCCTGCGAATCACCAGGGGCCAAGGGAGTTGGGGACGGATCGAATTCCGAGCCCCCGTCAGGGTTGTGTCGGTCGAAGAAACCGGTAGTCGAGGCAAGGTCCAGGCCACACTCAGCCAAACAACCCTTACCCACCAGGTAACCATCAACTAAACATTCCACCTCTTTCATTGTGACGGGCTTGGCATTAGCAACCATAGCTCTCACACCATCATCAAACGCCTCATTCATAGCGTTGACGCAACTGTAATTGTGATCAAATGAAAGGAACCAGTAGTCCCCTCCAGGTGCACGGTAAGACCGTGTCTTAAATTTGACGAGGGGGCAGCGATGTTTCACAGCCTCATGTGCTGGAACCGGGACGTCGACAATAACCGAGGGCGTACCCAGGGAGAAGGAGGAAGGCTCTGTATCCGTAAGCATGGACGAGGAAACCTCAAACGACAAGGCCGAAGCCCGAGGAGAATGGGAGGGAGACGACATGTCTGCCCGCCCGACTGCACCAGGGATTACCGGGCTCAAACCACGGATATCTTGCCCTGAATGCCTTAGAGGCTAGGTAGCGCACACCAACTCAACCCTAAGCGAGGGGAGGAGGGAAGTAAATGCTTCAAGTAATGTGAAACAAAATAAACAAACAAAGTGCGAGATAAATAACTGAGCCGAAAAGCTTCAAAGAGGTAAAGGAATATCCCTGGCACATAAGAAAGGGTGTCCAAATTCAATCTAAGTTTATTTATACTCGTCACGCCAAAATATGGCTCATGATGTAGCGCCCCCCCGACAGGAGCTTAACGCCGGCCCGGATCCACCAATGGGACTGGGGTCCTGCTACCCCCGCTAAAAACAGGCAACAAAATACAAGATACCAAAACCTCCGAACCCAAACCATCCTGACCAGTTAGAGACACCAAGGCAACTCCACAAGCCAACACCCCCATGAGCAAGCAACACACGAAAGCTAAGTACAAGTCCATCAACAGTCCTAGCACCCACCCGTCCCACCTAGCCAGGCCACGGGAATCCCAGCACAATCAAAAAACCACTACCACCGGCAGTATTACTCCGGTCTCGCACCAACATTCCTCATAACATCATAACAAATAAAATCCACCACCATCAACCCCACCCGGCACCCAAGAAAGTGTTCCAGCACTGTCCCTCAGAAGGGCCATGACAGAGGGGCGGTACAAAGCCAGTCTCCCCTAAGCAATCAGTTGAGGCAGGCACAAAAGCCAAACCCCTTGCACCGTAATAACTAACCCAAGACACCCCTAGGGGATCATTGTCATAGGTATCCCAACCTATGCACAATCGTCCATGTCCACCTCTTCCTCAGGTTCCTCCGAAGGCACAGATTCTTGGGTATCTGGACGGGGGCGTGAAGGGCAGACAGGTGAGTGTGATTCGTGTGGGCCATCACAGTTCACACACCTGAGTGTGGTATGGCTGCAGGGACGGCCGCGAAGGCGACAGCTAGCGGTGGGGCAGGAGGGATGCCCAGTAGAGTGCGGGAGGAGGCACCAGCGGCAAGAGGCTGGCAAGATGCATTTGATGCTGTGGTGTCCAAACCTGTGACAGTTGGCACACTGGGTGTATTTGTTAAAGCGTAGACGGCGCTAGGTGCAGTAGGTGTTGGAAAAGACAGAGAGGCGTTTGCCTACAAAAGAAGGAGCCTTGGGTCAAGTGATGGAGATAACAACAGTTGAGGCGAGCTTGCCGACACGTGCTAAATCTGAGGTGAGCCACCTAGGCTGTTCAGTAAGAGATAAGCCTAAGTTAAAGGTAGTGAGTTCTTGGGCAAGCGACGCCAAAGAGGTAGAGGTAGCGATGCCATGTATCAGAAGCTGGGTGGCAGGGGTGTCGAGGTGGACGCTGGAGGCACCAGGAATGAGGTGCAAGAAGGTGCCAACTTTGCTGTTGACAGCTGTGGCTCTAACCGTATCCATAGTAGTGAGAGTAACGTGCCCATCCCAGAAGGAGACAGACTGGATGAGAGTGGAGGCCAAAGCCTGGTTGATGCAGTCGCGTAGCTGCACACCAGTGATGGTGATGGCGGAAGCGTCTCGTTTAATGATAAGCCGACGCTCGCGCATGGTGAGGCCCTTTTTCTTTTCAGTAAGGGGCTTAGCCAAGGTAGATGAGGATTTGGCTAGCTTTGGGCCAGGCTTTGTAGGTTTCTGAGGGGGCTTCCTTGCCCTCCTGGTGACGGTAGCCCAAGAGGGGGGGACTGCTGGGCCAGGAGGTAGAGTAGGAAGTGCAGGAGGTAGGGGAGGAACAGAGGGCTGCTCTGTAGTGTGGGTGGTAGGAGGTGCGGGCGGGGCAGTGGTTTGAGCAGGGTGAGAGAGAGCGGAGGCGCGAAGGTCATCCAGTTCCTCAGTAAGGGCGGTGATGTGCTCGGTTAGCCCCTCAGTCGCCTTCCTGTAGTCTTCATGCAAGATTTGCATCATGTGGATGATTATGGGAAAGGCTTTTCCAAAGGTGTTTGGCACTTCGAACCCTTGTGACTCAAAGAACTCATCAAACATGCTCATAAAGGCCCCGTTAGGCTTATCAAAGTCATCCTGTGAGTATCGTGGTAGAGAGGTGGTGGTACCACTGCGTGGGCATTTAAGTGACGGGGGTCCCTGAGGCCAAAAGATAGGTGACAAGCGACCCTGCCCACCAAACTGTGAGGCCCCGTCAGGCTGGGTAGGAGGTTGCGGAACGAGAGGGGGTGAAGACCCCATGATGGAAGTGATGAGGAGAAACTTTGACCCCGGTCGGGCCAAAGAAAGGTATCGTGGTGGATAAGATAATACCCTGGAACGTAAGAAAGGGTGTCCAAAGAATATCTAAGCTTATTTATACTCGTTACGCCAACACATGGCTTATGATTGAGCGCCCCCCCAACCGGAGCTTAATGCCGGTCGGGATCCACCGATGGGACTGGGGCCCTGCTACCCCCGCTAAAAACAGGCAACTAAATACAAGATACCAGTCCTCCGTCCCCGTACCGTTAGCCACTCCAGTGAGCGAGCACCAACACCAAAGCTAAAGTACAAGTCCATCAACAGTCCGGCACCTATCCGCTCCGCCTATCCAGGCCACGGAAATCCCAGCACAATCAATGAATCACTACCACTTCCAGCATTGCTCGAGTCTCGTGCCTCTTATCCTCATAAAATTCATAACAAAGGAAATCCACCAACATCAACCCCACCCGGCACCCAAGAAGGCGTTCCAGCACTGTCCCTCAAGAGGGCCATAACAAAGGGGCGGTACAAAGCCAGTCTCCCCTAAGCAATCAGTCGAGGCAAGCATAGAAGCCCACCCCTTGCACCGTAATAACCAACCCGAGACACCCCTAGGGTATTATGATCATTATAGGTATCCCAACCTAGGTAGAGCCAACCATATCCACCTCTTCTTCATGTTCCTCTGAGTCCTCAGATTCTTGGGTATCTGGACGGGGGCGAGAAGGGCAGACAGGGGAGTGGAATTCGTGCGGGCCATCACAGTTCACACACCTCGGTGTGGTATAGCGGGAGGAATGGCCACGGAGGCGGCAGGTAGCGGTAGGGCAGGAGTGATCTCCAGTAGAGCGAGGAAGAAGGCACCAGCGTCAGGAGGCAGGTAGGGTGCATTTGATGCTATGGTGTCCAAACTTATAACAGTTGGCACACTGGGTGTATTTGTTGAAGCGTAAGCGGCGCTGGGTTTGGTATGTGTTGGAGAAGGCAGAGAGGCGTTTGCCAACAAAGGAGGGAGCCTTGAGTCCAGTGATGGAAATAACAACAGTTGAGGCAAGTTTGCCGACACGTGCTATATCAGAGGTAAGCCACCTAGGCTGTTCAGTAAGAGATAAGCCTGAGTTGAAGGTCGTGAGTGCTTGGGCAAGCGATGCCAGAGAGGTAGAGGTAGCAATGCCATGTACCAGGAGCTGGGTGGCAGGAGTATCGAGGTGGACGGTAGAGGCACCAGGAATGAGGTACAAGAAGGTGCCAACTTTGCTGTTGACGGTTGTGGCTCTGATCGTGTCCATAGTGGTAAGGGTAACATGTCCATCCCAGAAGGAGACAGACTGGATAAGAGTGGAGGCCAAGGCCTGGTTGATGCTGTCGAGTAGCTGTACAGCAGTAGTGGTGAGGGGGGCAGCGTTTCGTTTGACAATAAGCCGACGCTCGCGCATGGTGAGGCCCTTTTTCTTTTCGGTAAGGGGCTTAGCCTAGGTAGACGAGGATTTGGCTGGCTTCGGGCCAGGCTTTGTGGGTTTCTGGGGGGCCTTACTTGCCCTCCTGGTCACAGTAGCCCAAGAAGGGGGGACTGCTGGGCCAGGCGGTTGGGTATGAGGAAGGGCAGGAGGTAGAGGAGGAACAGAGGGCTGCTCTGTAGTGTGGGTGGTAGGAGGTGCGGGCGGGGCAGTGGTTTGAGCAGGCTGAGAGAGAGCGGAGGCGCGAAGGTCATCCAGTTCCTCAGTAAGGGCGGTAATGTGCTCGCTTAGCCCATCAGTCGCCTTCCTGTAGTCTTCGTGCAAAGTTTGCATCATGTGGAGTATAACTGGAAAGGCTTTTCCAAAGGTGAGAGGTACTTCAATCCCCGCTGCCTCTGCCAGATCATCAAACATCTTCAAGAAGATGCCATTAGCACCTTCGTAGGCGTCAGGTACTTGTATAGTTGAGGTGGTACCACTGCGTGGTCGTTTAAGCGAGGGGGGGCCCTGAGGCCGAAAGATAGGTGACAAGCGACCCTGCCCACAAAACTGTGAGGCCCCGTCAGGCTGGGTAGGAGGTTGCGGAACGAGAGGGGGTGAAGACCCCATGATGGAAGTGATGAGGAGAAACTTTGACCCCGGTCGGGCCAAAGAAAGGTATCGTGGTGGATAGGATAATTCCCTGGAACGTAAGAAAGGGTGTCCAAATTCAATCTAAGTTTATTTCTACTCGTCGCGCCAAAACATGGCTTATAATCGAGCGCCCCCCCGACAGGAGCTTAACGCCGGTCGGGATCCATCAATGGGACTGGGGCCCTGCTACCCGCGCAAAATACAGGCAACTAAATACAAGATACCGATCCTGCGGCCCCATACCGTTAACCACTCTGGTGATCGAGTACCAACACCAAAGCTAACGTACAAGTCCATCAACAGTCCAGCACCCATCCGCCCCACCTATCCAGGCCACGGAAATCCCAGCCCAATCAATAAATCACTACTACCGGCAGTCCGGTCTCGCACCTCTTATCCTCATAAAATCATAACAAAATAAATCCACCATCATCAACCCTACCCGGCATCCAAGCAAGCGTTCCAGCACTGTCCCTCACAAGGGCCATGACAGAGGGGTGGTACAAAGCCAGTCTCCCCTAAGCAATCAGTCGAGGCAGGCACAAAACCACACCCCTTGCACCGTAATAGCCAACCCAAGAAACCCCTAGGGCATAACTGTTATAGGTATCCCAACCTATGTAGAGCCAACCATGTCCACCTCTTCTTCATGTTCCTCCGCATCCTCAAACTCTTGGGTAGCTGGACGGGGGCGAGAAGGGCAGACAGGCGAGTGGGATTCGTGTGGGCCATCACAGTTCACACACCTGGGTGTGGTATGGCTGCAGGGACGGCCACGAAGGCAGCAGGTAGCGGTGGGGCAGCAGTGGTCCCCAGTAGAGTGAGGGAGAAGGCACCAGCAGCAGGAAGCAGGTGAGGTGCATTTAATACTGTGGTGGCCGAACTTGTGGCAGTTGGCACACTGAGTATATTTGTTGAAGGGTAGCCGGTGCTCGGTACGGTAGGTGTTGGAAAAGGCGGAGAGGGGTTTGCCGATGAAGGAGGGGGCCTTGGGTCCAGTGATGGAAATAACAACAGTTGCGGCGAGTTTGCCGATGCGTGTTATATCTGAGGTAAGCCACCTAGGCTGTTCGGTAAGAGACAAGCCTGAGTTAAAGGTGGTCAGTTCTTGGGCAAGCGATGCCAGAGGAGTGGAGGTAGCGATGCCATGTACTAGAAGCTGGGTGGCAGGAGTATCGAGATGGACGGTAGAGGCGCCAGGAATGAGGTGCAAGAAGGTACCAACTTTGCTGTTGACAGTGGTTGCTCTAACGGTATCCATAGTGGTAAGGGTAACACGTCCATCCCGGAGGGAGACAGACTGGATGAGAGTGGAGGCCAGGGCCTGGTTGATGCTGTCGCGTAGCTCTACAGCAGTAGATGTGTGGGGGGCAGCGTCTCTTTTGATGATGAGCCGACGCTTGCGCATGGTAAGGCCCTTTTTCTTTTCAGTAAGGGGCTTAACCGAGGGAGAGGGGGGTTTGGCTGGCTTGGGGCCAGGCTTTGTGGGTTTCTGAGAAGGCTTCCTTGCCCTCCTAGTGACGGTAGCCCAAGAAGGGGGAGCTGCTGGGCCAGGAGGTTGGGGATAGGGAAGGGTGGAAGGTAGGGGAGGAACAGAGGGCTGCTCTGTTGTGTCGGTAGCAGGAGGTACCGGCGGGGCAATGGTATGAGCAGGCTGAGGTAGAGTGGAGGCGCGAAGGGCATCCAACTCCTCAGTTAGGGCGGTGATGTGCTCGGTTAGCCCATCGGTCGCCTTCCTGTAGTCTTCGCGCAAAACTTGCATCATGTGGATCAGGATGGGAAAGGCTTTTCCAAACGTGAGTGGTGACTCAATGTGTTCTGCCTCTGCCAGATCTTCAAACATGTTCATGAAGGCGCCATTACAGCTCCCATCAAAGTCATCTGCTGAATATCGTGGTAAAGAAGTGGTGGTGCCACTGGGTGGGCGTTTAAGCGAGGGGGGCCCCTGAGCCCGGAAGATAGGTGATAAGCGACCCTGTCCATAAAACTGTGAGGCCCCGTCAGGCTGTGTAGGAGGTTGCGGAACGAGAGGGGGTGAAGACGCCATGATGGAGGTGATGAAAGGAACCTTTGACCCCGGTCGGACCAAAGCAAGGTATCGTGGTGGATAAGATAATTCCCTGGAACGTAAGAAAGGGTCTCCAAACGAGATTACCACATTGCGTAAAGAAATTAAAATATAAAGTCGCACACCTCTTTATATATTAAGGAAATCCTCCATGAGCACTAATACAAAAGAAAGTTCTTAGCATCATGTGCAGCCACGATCCTTCTGTCTGGTTCTGCCATCTTCCGTTGTGCGGCAACACATCCCAATCACTTATACAAAGCAAATCCAACTATGCAACCAAGGAAACCACGACCAATATATGCAACCAAAACCCCCTGCATATTCTGTCTCCATAGCCGGGTGGCCGTGACACCCCTTCTTCCTAAACCTTCTTGCAGGTTCTGAGGCTTCGTTCTCTCATTTCCCTCGTAGTTTCATAGACTTTTTGTTACTGAGATGTCCAGAACATTTGTTATCCTCTAAGTTATGACTGACCTGTTGCAGTAAATGCAGGTAGTTATTGAGGCCTTCAAGATGGAGCGTCTTCAACGCCCCTGATTCCAGAAGCATCGCAGTTATTCCAGCCAGAACCTTATCCTTCACCTGTTGATAGTGTGTGTAATTCAGCTTGTACATCACATCAATAATCTTGTTCTGGTATGGACTGCTCTGGTTGGGGGTTATCACCAAGGTATTCCAGTGGAGAAGATTTGCAATCTAGTTCATAATATCACTTCTGTGACTTTGCTCCAAATGTTCGCTGAAGCCTTCCCATGTCCTGAGCAGTCTATTGTTATTAAATTGCATGCCTGCTCGTTTAGCAGCCTCAAGGTTGATGTATGCAAGTACTCTATGGTACCAGTTGCAGGCGTGGTGTTAAAAGAAGAGGTAAGACCAAATTGATCTTATCCATATCCATCAGATGCCAATGGGAAAGGTACTCAAACTTGACCTGGACCAGGGTCAGCACAGTAGCCAGATCGGCAATTAGTCTCTTAAATGTGCGAATGCCGCTTATCTTTTCCAGCTTCCTGCGTCATGAATGTGACAAGGAACAAGAGGGGTTCGGCAATGGCTCTCACAGTGCTTCTGCCAGACCGTCATGTCCCTCATGCTTCTTATCACCCCAGCCCGCATGACGTGGTCCCAAAAAGGGTGTGATATTGTGTAGCGAATGGGCATGTAATAGGGGCTCTCGGAGGTAGACTGTTTATAAGTATAATGACTCTACGTTATAGAGCGAGGGCAATCTAAGTCTATGCCCATACGTAAGACCAAGAGGTCATGTGGTAGACTAGGTGGGCATGTTGGCGCATCTCCAAGGGATATCTAATGGTCATGATATACCGAAAAGTAGAAGGTGCTTATGGGATAGGTGAACCTAAGTAGTAGAAGTAATATGACTATGTCAGCTCCGACGTGAGGATAGGTCGGAACGCTGGGTAAGTTTACCCTCTCTAGGAGAGTCATGTTACCCTACCAGGGAGACTAGTTTCGTGTCACCATGGAGATACTTACCCTACTTTTAGGATACTATTACCCTACCTTCCATTGAAAATGTGTACGGAGGAATTCCAGGAAATGTAATGATTGTTTGTCCCGCAATGATGATTGACAGGAACTTGTTTGCATATTGATCAGAAGACTACAGGAGGTGCTATAGTGCTCCGAACAAGGTGTCACTTGGCAGAAATATTCTGAACAGGTACCTATGGCCCCAGGGTTCGCCCTGGGCGTCATGGGCCAAAATGGCTGAAGTTGCCGTCATACAAGTAAAATGAAGTCTATGAAGACTTATCTATAACTCTGGATACATTGCTGCCGTCTGTCCAACCTGAAGCTGTTCGCAGGATATGTGAGTGGGCCACGATGAGAGGGACAGGTACCTGCTGCAAAAAGAGTGGAGTAAAATAGAGCGAAACTGATGGAGTTGGCTTGCGCTATCCGGAAGGGTCCCGAGAGTAGTCCCTAGTAGCACCGGAGATATCCGGAATGGTTTTATGCCAATCAAGCCTGCACGTGCCCATTTGTCGTAGGCTGTTTGTGGGTTGTTTGAGGATTCTAATAGCATGATACTGATCATAGTAAGTGATGTATCCGGGGTAAGGGACCATGGGTAGTGCCATGGGTCCCGCCACAGGCGTAGCTCTCCACGGGAGTGTCACAGACCTTCCAAGCTCACAGTCAAGATTGATAGAACTTAACCGGAAGACAGCTGATGTCTACAAGTGCTTGCATAGGTTATAGGACATGGGAAGAGAGCCACTTAGTTAGCTTTCCTAGGCATCTCGACACTAAGCCACTGGCGAGTCCCCGATGCGCAGAGGTTTTCACTCCCACAGGTGTATTGTTAACTACCATGCAGGAACTGATATGTATACAGAAGATTTCTGCTAGAGTGCGCTGACACCTAAAACCCTTTGGGGATATGCTAATGCTGCCGGGCAACCCTTACAGAGAAGGGCACACTCATGTTGGTCAGGGTAACCTGATGGGTGAGCTTTTGGTATAAGTCTGACTACTTAAAGATTAGACAAGAACTCCCTACCCCAACACAATCAACATCCTCTTAAGAGACTTTAATTGAGATAATCCTGACCTTAACGATATTAAGTTTTACAAGTTACTTTTATTCTTTAGACTTTGCAAGAGCTGTCTTCAAGAGATTGGAAGTTTGGTGCGGTTGCGTCCTCAGTGTAATGGTAGCTCCCGCAGAGAGATGGTCCCGAAGAATGCGACCACACCAAACTTCGAAGCTCTTGAACACAGCTCCTGCAAAGTGTAAAGAATAAAACTAAACAGTAAAACTTAATATTGTTAAGCTCAGGCTTATCTCAATTAAAGTCTCTCGCGATGATGTTTATTGTGTCGGGGTAAGAGAGTTCTCGTATAATCTTTAAGTAGTCAGACCTATATCAAAAACTCCCCCATCAGGTTACCCCGACCTATACAAGTATTCCCTTCTCCATAAGGGTTGCCTGGCACCATTACCATATCTTCAAAGGGCCTAAGGTCTCAGCTTACTCTAGGAGAAATCTTCTATATGCACATCAGTTCCTGCAAGGTCTTTACTAATACCCCTGCCAGAGTGAAAACCTTTGTGCAACAGTGGCTCGCCAGTAGCTAACTCTCAAGATACCTATGAAAGCTAACTAAATGACTCTCTTCCCATGTGCTATGACCTATGCAAGCACTTGTTGACATCAGGTGTCCTCTGGTTAAGTTCTATCTATCTTCGCTGCTCACTCTGAAGGTCTACAATACTCCCGCAGAGAGCTGTAGTGGCGGCGTGCCCCACGGGCACTACAGATAGTCCCTTGCCCCTAGTACACCACTCACTGTAATAAGTATCATGCTATTAGTGTAAATGGAGCTGCTGCTTGGTTACTTAGTTTGTTTTCTATTTTATTTTAAGTATCGGTCGATACCTAGTTTGTTTTATGTTTTGTTTTAAGTATGGCTTCATACTTTGTTTCTTTTTTTGTTTTGTTTGAGTAAGAACCTGAGTAAGAATTCATGATTGTACTCAAATAAATGTACCTAAAAAGACCACCATTTTGTGCTCTGGAAACGGTAGACTTCGACAAATAGTATTTTTAATCTACTCGGTTGAATAGTTATCTTTATTTTCTTATTACACTACTGATGTCTCCCGTAGCGAGCCTAAGGACTGTTAACCTCGGGTAGATTATCAGTCCACTCCTATTCTACCCGACAACGTGACTAGTGCCCTAGCATGAACATGTTACATTTTTTCAACCTCAACAAGTGGTTGAAATATGACGAATCAGGGCCTGATTAACCCACGAGTATTTAATATAACAAACAGTACTGGCAGCAGTAGCAGACTACCACAGTTGGCTCCTGTACTATAATAAGTGTGACATAGATCCACCTATGACTTGGCGTGGGGGTGAGATCCTACAAGCAGGCCTGACTCAGAAGAAAGGAGAAAATCCCAGAATAGGTACTATACCTGGTGAATTCCCAGAATGGCCAGGAAAAGAATACAAACTACCAGCACTACCATCGCCACAACCCCCAGCTAGCAACTCTTCAGAAGGAGAGGAAAACATGTCTGGCTACTGTACCCCGGCCCCCCCAGCCGACCTCCCGGTAGAACCATCCATACAAAAGCCTAAGATGAAAATCCCACAGCCTAAGACCTTATCAGGCACAGGAGTAGACCTGAGACTGGAGGCATTTGAGCTATGGTTTTTCAGTGTATAGCAATATTAGTCAATGTATAGAATAGATATAAAAGACTATGGATCAGGAATCTATCTTGGAGCCTTCTGCACAGAAGACGCAACAGAAGCATATCAACAGTACATTAAGAAATACCGGGAACCAGACAAAGCAAGGGCAATCCCAGTAGCCAACTTTCTACAAGACTGATTCTAATCATCCTGCAATATGGATGAAATATTTGAAAAATTCAACTAAATTCAACAGAGGGCCATGAAGGAAAAATGGATCAAATCATCAAAACAGCAATGATACTCCTCATGTACCATAGTCGATTACCAGCCGGAACAGTTTCAGCATACACCCTTGAGAAATGATTCTATGAATGCATGCACAATAAGTTACGGCAGGCAGTCGAGCCACAAGAAATAGCGACCGACAATATCCATGCACTTACAAAAGGGGCAGAAAAATATGATGCTATACTGTGGGATCCGAACACCTACAAATCAACCGATGCAAGGAAAGGGAAAGGACAGCATTAAAGCACTACTAGAAACTCAAAAAGAATAGTGATACTGAAGCGAAAGGACAACCAGTGACAGTGATAGTGAAAGGACAACAACGAATGTCTTGAATGCATAAAAAAGGGCCACTGTGCCAAGGACTGTTTTACATGGAAATCCAAAGGCAATAACATAAAAAAGAAAGCCACCATGAACCTTCTGGAAGAAGAGGAAAGCCCCTACGAAGAAGTTAGCATTAACTCAGTAATTGCAACAGTTAACTGCTACAAAACCACCCTGGCAGCAATGACGATACTCCCTTTCCAGTCGCTGGAAGGAACAGTAGAAATAAATGGGTTCCCAGCAAGAGTCCTGTTTGATACAGGAACAATAGAACATGACATCCTAAGCAATACCTTCGTGGCCACACATGGCATAAAGACCCAACCAATCAAATACCCAGTTACCCTTAACATGGCCATCAAGGGATCTTGGTCAACTAGCGATAGCCGGGCAACTACCACAGTTCAAATAGGAAAAGTAGGGTTCCCAAATAACCCCATGTTAATCTGAAACGTTGTGAAATACGATGTGCTCCTTGAAATGTCATTCATGACTCCTTATAAAGCAACCATCAGCTGTGGTAAAATGATGGTCACCTTCCCAAATCAGAAAGTAAGAGTCTCATGCAGACTGACAAGCCAAGAATACAAGTTCACAGTATCAGAGGCTGGGCAAAGAATCTTGGAAGAATTTAGCGATATCTTCCCAGACGAAATACCAGATGGTTTGCCACCACTTTGGAAAATAAGCTATCAGGTATGAATAACCCAGGATCACAAATCAAAGATAAACTTATGTACTTATTCCGGGAAGCATACGAAACGCAATTACACAAGTGAATTCAGACAAAATTAGACTAAGGAGTCATCTACCGTGATGCGGTAACAGGAGGAGCTCCAACGTTTGTACAACCTGAAAGGAATACGAGGGGTATCAGACCACTAGTCCACCTTAAGCGACACAATAACCTGTGGTCAAAGACACCCCCTTGATACCCCGGCAACAGGATATCCTAAATGCGGTAGGAAGGAAGAAGCACTACAGCAAGATTGACCTCCGCGATGCCTACTTCCAAATGAGAGTGGATCCCAAGGAGGAGCGAAATAACTCATTCAAATCACTTGTCGGAACCATAATAAGTAGAGTAATACTACAAGGGGACAAGAACACACCTGCCACCTTTATGTACATAATGAAAGACATATTAGGAGAATAACTACATGACTTGATGTGGGTATACATTGATGACATCCTGGTATTTTCAGATACAGCAGAAGAGCATATGACCCATTTACGATTAGTTTGCGAAAAACTATGCAAGGCACAATACTACACAAGTAAAAAGAAATCAGACCTCTTCGCAGAAATAATAGATATATTAGGCCATATCATTGATGACAAGGGAATCTATGCAGCCCCTGAAAAAATACGGGCCCTAGTGGAACAGACAATACCAATGAATAAAAAAGAACTACAAGGATTCTTAGGATTCCTAAACTATGTGGTACAATTGCTGCCATACTATGCCACT
Organism: Tuber aestivum; assembly: GCA_900010015.1. Lineage (NCBI taxonomy): Eukaryota > Fungi > Ascomycota > Pezizomycetes > Pezizales > Tuberaceae > Tuber > Tuber aestivum. The sequence goes on from LN891297.1 coordinate 56,146, forward strand.
ATAGCAGTCCCACTTGCTGACCTAACAGGCGGAGCTGAGTGGGTATGGACACCAATCTACAACCAAGCATTTAGAAACCTCAAGCATCTCCTTAAAGAACATGAGGTCATGCAACCTGTGAAAGATTCATGGAAACAGATCTGGCTGATAACGGACGCCTCGGATGTAGGAGTAGGAGCATGGGTAGGACAAGGACCCACCTGTGACAGGGCAAGACCGGCAATGCTCCATAGCCAAAAGTTTACTAATTCTCAGTCAAATTATGGAACAACCGACAAGGAAGCACTAGCGATAGTGGATACGCTATACAGTTTCAGCCACATCTTGATGGGAAGAAAATTCATAATAGTTATGGATCACGGCCCCCTAATATTCCTGAAAACTATGAAGCAACCTAGTAGGAAACAAATTAGATGGATAATGGAACTCAGCAAATACCATATAAAAATAATATACCAAGAAGGAAGCAAGAACTATTCAGCTAATGCACTGTCCCGGGTCTATGAAGGCACTACCTCAGAAGACCATCCTTACTATGTGCAAGACACTACCTACCAAGATGATGACCTATCTTATACCACAGAATTCGAGCAAGAAACCGCAACCGATCAAACTACAATGTGAAATTCCCAGCCACCTTCAGCCCAAGACCCCCAGATCTCACCCCCTCCTCAACTCCAAGAACCTGAAGGTTGGGCGACAGAGTACACCATCTGTGATGATAACGATTGGGGAGACCAAACCACCTATAGTGGTACACCTCCAAATGACCGAGAAGATGCTAGCCTGTACTTCAGTGCGTGCAACTTTGACAATTGCACGTACTACAAAAGAGACAAACTAGGTTCTGGACATTCACCCAAACCAGAGTCGTATCAGTCTGGAATCTCCTATGATATCCCTGACAAAGCAACCTTATTGGAAATGCAACAACTCATATCAGAAGCATCCCAAACAAACCAATAAGTAGCTATTTACCACCCCCAACCTTGCACCGGGGTCGATCCTTCCCGATTGCCAATACCAATTGAGAAGCCACCAAGTCGCCTACCACCATTCCTGCGAACAAGTACTGCCAGAGAAGAACGATACTTACTCAGGGTAAGCGAGGAATTGAAAATGTACGCCTACATGAGGAAAGATTTCCACTCGCGTCCTGTACGTCCTGTGCGTCTGACGCACAGGACGCACATCACGCAAACCGTTAATCAGGACGCACCGGCGCGGCCCCTGGCGTCTGGACCCCTGCTTCTGCGCCCCATCATATCCGGACGTTATCTGGACGCTGACCCCTGCGTGCCATGCATCCTGAAAACTGTCGCCATCTTGCCCCTGCGTCCGGACGCCCCTCTTTGGGTCCTAGTGGCGTCCTGAGTCACCCCAATTCTTCTGCCTAGCATCCCGACGGACCTAGACTGCCCTTTGTCGCCTCGGGAGATCCCTCCCGCTCTGATCCCGTCATGATCTTGTCAGGAGCTCGCGATCTATATCTCCCCCCTCCTGGTACCCTACAATCCAGGGGGTCTGCGTCCAGATGATATGACTTAACCCCGGACGTTGTGACGCGTTATGTTCTCCTCCAGATTATCTCACGCCTGGCGCTCACGTCTGGACTTCTAGACTTACCCGGTGAGGTATCTAGATTTGGCACAGGCGAAACTGGCCTGGTCGGGACGCCTTCACCATGAGCCTACCCTGATCGTTTTGGAGTCCGGAATTCTACGCCAGGTTTGCGGCGCCTTCGGAATCCTGGGCGCACACTTCTTATAGAATCTGGACGCTGTCCACTACAGCGCCTCCAATATGGAGATCTGCTCACATTTGACTTATGTTTATTGACTTGAACTCTACAGGGCTATCCCGGCTATGCTATTACATCTGGTGATGTTTACTAGGACCAATTTTCTCCCCCCCCCCTCGCGGCTTCTTGCCATAGTCGCTCAAACCCTTTCATTATGAACATGCTCTTTCTGCATCTGTCACTCCCTAGTCAGGCAATGCCACGAGTCTCCCGGCCGGTGCCCACATCCAGCGCCCTGTCGCCATCTCCTAACAGATCACTAGCGTCAAAATCGCCCCCTTGTACCGTCCCCACATCCTGTGAATCCTCAAGACTGAGCTAGAGCCGAGGGCTAAGGTGTCCGAAATCAATATCCTGGCTGTCTCTCGCCGAACGTTCTCTGACTTCAAGGGGATCCTCTTGACTTGTCAAGCCACAATTGAGAAACTCCAGTCTGTCACCATAGGGCGTCTGGCTGCTATCTGCAGTGTCATTCGTGCCCTGCGACAAACCCCCGCTGCGCCGGAAGCCAAACCCGGGGATCATGGGCGAGTCAGTGAGTTCCTGGCTACGGTGATAGGGCTGACGCTGGGCGGAATTCGATTTCCGGCGTTCTAGTTCTGCGCTCACGGCGTCCCAGTCATCGTCATAGCCTTCCAGCCGATCCTGTTGGATGCCATAGTCTTGCTCCATCTTTTTCTCGATGGTTTGACGAACGCTTTGTACAATCATCTCCTGGACTCTGATCGGACATTTTACGCCAAGTTTGTCTCTGCCGTTCAAACTGGTCTTATTTGTTTTGTGTACAAGTTTAGCCAGATTTCACGGCCGACGTTACAACGGGGAATTTATACGTCCTCACCGGCAACCCAGCTCGGGCTTGAAGT